>JAODAL010023335.1:0-62867 GCA_025379985.1 Phyllomedusa bahiana | reverse complement strand
AAAACCCTGTATGTAAATTAATTCTTAGTAATTTTAAAAGTTTATTAAAATTTTTCCCTTTTAAAATTCTTTATTATTGGATAATAAAATGATATGTGGAGAGGGGAGGTTCTATAAAGTCATTACATATTTTTATCTTGGTAATTTAACGGAAATAGGGCTGGGAGGGGGGAATCTGATGTGTACATTACATCATTCTTATCTAGGTAATAACGGGGTGATAGGCGGGAGAGGGGAGGGGGCTCTGAGATGTACATTACTCATTCTTATTTTGGGTAAAACAGGTTTATATGCTGGGGGGGGAGGGGGCTCTGATGATGTTACATTACATCTTTTCTTTTTTCTATGGTAATAACAGGTGATATGATGGAGAGGGGAGGGGGCTCGAAGATGTCCATTACATATTCTTATTTTATGGTAATACAGGTGAATATGGGAGGGGAGGGATTCGGGAAATTTGTTGATATTCTAAATGTATCTCTCCATAAAAGGATTATAGAATAGTAAGAAGACCTTATGATTGCCCCCCCGGGCTCCTGTGTTGACAAGGGGGAAAGCCCCCTAAATCAATCACAAGGCCCCACTTCACTGCCTGATACTGGGAAATCAATGAACGAAGATCCTAGAACTCACCAAAAGATCATTGAGCTGCTGATTGGAGAGGTGCCCCTTTGGGGGAAAGCGGGGATATTATACAGTAACACCACTGGGGGTCTGGGGTGACTTATCATTGTGTGGCAGGTTCCTTAAAAGGGGTTCAGGATGTCGCTGTCTATTTCTCCATGGAGGAGGGGGAGTTTTGAAAAAACAAAGGGATCGTACAGAGATGTCAAGATGGAAGATCTCTGCAAGGACGTCATAATGGAGGATCTGTACAACATTGTCAAGGTTGATGATCTGTACATGGATGTAAAGATGGAGGATGAGCAGCCGCTCACATCTCCAGGTAATAGACATAACTAAATGCATTCCATGTACTATCTAGTTTTTCATAACAATGACAGGACATAACCACCTCCTGGCAACGGGGACATCGTAATGACATTGGGGCACATAAATAGACTTGGAATTCTCTGTATTGCGGGGCGGGAGTTTGCCATATGGAAAACTAAACTTTATTTCAAATTCTTTCAAAAATCAGATCGCCACAAATACAGATTCATCTTAATAATTTGATAAATCCCCACCCAAACACTATACAATCCTGGGTCACTGGCTTCTATGGTGAGGCACAGTTTTCTAAAGCACAGGAGTTTTAAAGGGGTTTTGCCAAGAATGATTTCCTCACTAACAGGCTAAATTTTGGGCCCCTTAAAAAAGGGGGCGTTGGTTCGTTTTTAAAAAAAACAAGTGCCTCCCTGTGTGCAAGTACCACCTCCCATGCAGTTCCTTATATCTCTCTATTGAGCAAACATTGTTTTGCTAAATTAAGGGTTTTTTTTCTCCACTATATGTTCAGGAAAAGATTAGTTCCGGGCAGGCATGGTTTCTTTCATTCCTTCACAAACTCTGGGGGGGAGGAAGAAGGCTGAGCATGAGCCAAGGGGGCGTCGCATTTTTTTCAGAAAATTTCATTTTAATCAGTGATTCTCTATACAGGGAAAACAGGAACATTTTTCCCCATCCCTTAAAAAATTAGAGGGGGGGGAGCAGAAAAGCGCTGACAGGAGCTCTGCAATCTTTACTCTGATAATTACATTACAAAAACCGTGGATTCTCATAAAAAGGGGAAAAGAGAATTTTTTTCCTATCCCCCAAAGCTCGTTCATGTTCCCTGCCATCGAAAAGAAATTCCAACCCCGCAAGCGCAGCCAATCAGCTCCCGTCAGTGTCCTGGTCGTGTCTAATTAAACTGTCAGGAAACTAAGGCATGTAATTAATGCTGTAGCTTCACAGGCTCCACTTTTTTTTAAATTTAAAAATATTTAGAAAATGATTAAATACCCATTTTTGGGGGGGATCCCACATCAACATTAAATCGTGGCCAAACTCTTTAACCATCCCAACCCAGGAGAGCAGCCCATAACCAATTAGAGACATTACTGGGCAAAAAGAAGGGACAGGGAGGATGGGAAACTGAGCTTCTCCTCTTCTTCTCCTATCTGCCACTCACATTGAAGCTGTAACCTCTTCCCTTCTCTCTTCTTATCCTGATGCCTCTGTTATAGGGGTTATTTCCCCCCTTACACAGTTGTAAGCTATCCCCAAATAGCATGCCCCGAACCCCACTGGCTTCATGCCCGGACAAATATAAAAGAAAAACGGCCAGATGCCGTTTATTTCTGTGACCATCCTTAATACATTCGAGCACACTTGTTCAGCCGTCTTTGTAAATCTATTAGAAGTCAATAGAAAGAGACGTGTATGTGCGGCCACCTCTCAGTCCATAGTTTCCACAACACAAAGTAGGTTGGGTATGGGGGACATGCTATCCGGTTCTGAAGATATGTGTGAGTCTGAGAGGTGGGAGCTTCACTTATCAGCATTTATGTCATGTCCAGGGGATATACCAGAAATATGTGGGATGGAAAACCCCAATAGAAGCAGATGAGAAGAAACAATGCAGATAATAGCTTTCCAGGCTGTGTATGGGCTGGACACAGATTATGTTCTAGGAGGTGAAAGCTGCAGAGGGAGCAAAGTGTGGAAAGGCCCCATCAGCCAGTTTATTGGCCTCTGAATGGGTGATGTGTTCTGCAGTTGCACAGGTCATACAACTCTGAGAGCAGCCCTGACTATTACTGTCCACTATGACAACTATAGGATTTTTATTCCTCATACTGAGAGAGGAGGAAAAGAGTGAGGTAGGAGGCTTTAGAGCCCACGTATGTTCTGAAGAAGATTCCTTTCTTATCCTGGAGGGTTCAGAAGTGATCGGAGCCAGCAGCAGCTCTGGGATTCCTCTCTCTAAGACAAGTCTCAGTGAATCTTCGTTGGTAAATGTTCTTGGGTATTCAAAACCCCTTTCATTTTTAGTAGTCAGTGCTGTATAAAGAGTTGTTCCTCTGTCCTTCAGCCTTTCAAAGCCTCAGTGCTCTTTCTGGTGGGTGAGTGACTTCTGCCCATGGCCTTATAATCATTGGAATGGAGGTCATATTACATAACTGTCAGGCTAGCTCTCCTTAGGCAGTATTTAAAATAAAGGCCCCACTGACCACTATCTGCTGCTTTCAATAAGGAGTTCACGATACCCTGGGCCAAGTGATCACCAGCGCTATGTATATTATTCACAATAATTATATATCAAATAGAAACCTTTAACCAGCTTCCCCTCCCGTCCCTGACCATTCTGCTCATCAACCTTCCATAAGGACAACAACACTATCTCTCATAAGCCCCTGGGCCTCTGTCCAGTCTCACTGTATGGGACCCCAAAATATCTCATGGACACTCTATGTAATGGTTCCTTCATTTTAGGAGCAACCATTTGGGGAACTTATTAGTGGACACATTCATGATGTGATGTGACAGTATATAGAATTACTGTATGTCCAGTGTTGTATAGATCAGCGGTTCTGTATTTGCTGTACACCGTGTGGTACTCGGATCCTGCTTATTTGTATACATGTATAAGATCTTTTGGAATAAGATTAATCTTGGTGTAGAAATGGTTGAAATTTTATGTATGGAATATACTTTTTATAAAGTTTAAGCTATTGGTAGGAGACAGGCACTAATAGCTTGTGGAGGACACTGCTACACATTATTTTGCCTACACCTTCTTCAGATCCTCCAGCGCCCCCATATCAGTGAAGGCAGTAACAATATGTTGTGTCTTTTCCCAGCATAAAATTTAGAAAATATATCTGATGATCCAGCCTTACACTGGCCCCAAAGCCATGACAGCTTCATACAGTCAGGGCTGTGTTTGCCACTAGGTTCTGTAGGTCCGGTGCCTGGTACTGCTGTTTGTAGCTCTCTTTGTTATTATAATGGGCACCTCTTTAAGCACAATTGCAGTAAGATAGAGAGTACTGCATGCAGTGAAACCAACACTATCCAGACTGTAAAGATGAGTGTTTGAGTTCTAAGCAGCGCCAGTCAGTCCCAGCTTGGAACATTCACCCACCTATCCACACCCTGGTGGCTGCAGCATATTAAAAGCAAAGGGCAGCTACAAAAAAAGAGAAAAAAAACTAAAGATCACTGATTCAAATCCCCTATGGGAAAAGTGAAAATAATGTGAAAAAGTAAAACACAGACTTGAAAAATAAAATAAAAATACTTACCCCACCCGTTTCCCCTTTACAAAACGACAGTCGCCCCCAAAATATCAAAAATAATTTAAGTTCACATTTTTGGTACCGCCGCATACGTAAAAATCTACCCTATAAATCTTTGTTGTTAATTAACCTGCACAATGAATGCTGTAAAAATACACAGAATTGCGATTTTTGTTCATCCCACAGCACATAAAATGGAATAAAAGGCAATCAAAAACTCATATGAATGCCAAAGTGGTACCAAGTAAATCATCAGTTCATCCTGCAAAAAAAAAAAAGTTTCCCGTACAAAAAAGTTTGCTCTAAACACAGAAAAATAAAAAAGTTTAATTGCTCTTCAGAAAGAGCCCGATTGGCATTTATAATTTTGTTTTACTACAATTAAAAACACTTGCTTTACAATCTTGGTGAAAGACCCAAAATTAAAATGGACAATCAAATACATAAGCCACCAACACTAACAAACCTTACCAACCACCACTCATAGATACCCCCAGCAGCCGGAGTGGGAATAAAAATCGGGGCCCTGGCACTAACCCCCAGAGCCCACAACAATTTGCTACAAAAGTCCCTTGTTCCCCGCCCTTCACCACTTTCAAAAAAAACTGATATAAATGGTGCATTCACAAGAGCATTTTGGGGTGCGTTTTTTTGATTGTTTTTGTGCTTTTTGTGAAAAACAAGCATTAATGCACACATTTCTCCAAAAAATGCAAAAAACCCCCTTGAGGCCCCCTAAACACAAGCAAAAAAGGGGAACAGGGGTGAGAGAAACCCCTCTCACGAGTTAGGGTGCACTTTTTTTACAATCGGGGCAACCCACACTGACACTACATAAGCACCAACATAACCTACAACCCCACCAATCATAACCCCAGCAGTCAGGTCACCATCACATGAGTAAAGCACTGATTCAACCCAGAAGTAAAATTACCCCTGACAGCAGGGACTCACAGGAGACGTCATCTCTGATGGGAGTTGTTCTCCTCTCCTTTTCTTCTCCTTCTGGCCCAAACCTCCATGCTGTCTTCCTTGATGAGTTGTTCCCTTCCATTTCTTTCTCTGTCCGGTACAGCATGCAATGTCTTCTTCTCCCGGTCACTACTCGTCCCTGTAGAATTTACCACAAATACATCTTAGAGTCTTCTCTCTTTTAGCGGTTTCCTATCAATTCCCCAAACAGTGTAAGTTAGACCCTAAAAATTAGAAATTAAAAAATGTCGGATAAGTGGCATGTAAATAGGTAGACCCCCATTAGGCAGGCAGGGCCAGTATGTAGGTAGGCAGGGACAGTATGCAGGCAGACAGGAACAGTACACAGACAGACAGGGACAGTACACAGGCAGACAAGGAAAGTATACAGGCAGGCCACTTATAGGCAGTCAGGGCCAGTATATAGGTAAGCAGGGGCGGTATATGGGCAGGCAGGACCACTTATAAGAAGCAAGGGCCACTTATTCACAGCCAGGGCCAGTCTACATGCAGGCAGGGGCAGTATATAGGTAGGCAGGGGCAGTATATAGGAAGACAGGGCATGGAATAGGCAGCCAGGGCAGGGTATAGGCAGCCAGGGCAGTATATAGGCAGCCAGGGCAGGGCATAGGCAGCCAGGGCAGGGTATAAAAGGCATAGAGCCAGGCAGTATATAGGCAGCCAGGGCACGGTAGAGGTAGCCAGGGCAGTATATAGGGCAGGGTATAGGTATCCAGGGCAGTATATAGGCAGCCAGGGCAGGGTATAGGTAGCCAGGGTATAGGTAGCCAGGGCAGGGTATAGGTAGCCAAGGCAGTATATAGGGCAGGGTATAGGTAGCCAGGCAGGGAATAGGTAGCCAGGGCAGTATATAGGCAGCCAGGGAAGGGTATAGGTTTGCTAGGGCAGGGTAAAAAGGCAAGCCCCAAGGCAGGGGTTATAGGCAGCCAGGGCAGGGTTTTAAGGCAGGCCAGGGCAGGGGATAGCAGGCTATAGGCCAGGCAGTTTGGGAGGTATAGGTAGCCAGGGCAGTATATAGGGCAGGGTATAGGTAGCCAGGGTAGGGCATAAGGTACCCTTTTGCCA
This sequence comes from Phyllomedusa bahiana, assembly GCA_025379985.1. Taxonomy (NCBI): domain Eukaryota; kingdom Metazoa; phylum Chordata; class Amphibia; order Anura; family Hylidae; genus Phyllomedusa; species Phyllomedusa bahiana. Next base: position 56,586 of record JAODAL010023335.1, on the reverse strand, counting down.
GGGCAGTATATAGGCAGCCAGGGCAGGGTATAGGCAGCCAGGGCAGGGTATAGATAGCCAAAGGCAGGTGGCAGAAGAGGTTAGCCAGGGCAGTATATAGCCAGGCAGTATTAGGCAGTAAGGGCCAGGGCAGGGTATAGGTAGCCAGGGCAGTATATAGGGCCAGGGTATAGTAGCCAGGGGGAGTCCATATAGGGCAGGGTATAGGTAGCCAGGGCAGTATATATGGGCAGGGATATAGGATAGCCAGGGCAGGGTGTATAGGTAGCCAGCGCAGTATATAGGGCAGGGTATAGGTAGCCAGGGCAAGGTAGAGGTAGCCAGGGCAGTATATAGGGCCGTGTATAGGTAGCCAGGGCAGTATATAGGTAGCCAGGGCAGTATATAGGCAGCCAGGGCAGTATATAGGGCAGGGTATAGGTAGCCAGGGCAGGGTATAGGTACCCAGGCAGGGCTATTATAGGCAGCCATGGACAGTAAGTAGTTTAGAAAAAATAAAAAAATAATACTCACCCGCTGTCTCCTCCTCTTCACCTGCTCCGGAGCGGCCGCTGGCTTCCTGGGACAGGTCGCGGAGCAGGAGCGCGATGACGTCATCACATCGCGCGCCTGCCCCGCGGCCTCCTGGGAGCTGAACAGACGGGATCAGTAGATCCCAGCTGTTCAGCCTCGGCCGCTGCTTGCACAGCGCGGTGCAGGCGGCGGCCGTGATGGCTGCATGGCTGGGTTGGCTGACCCGGCCATGCAGCGAGGGGGGCCTGTCGGCCCCCTGGCACAGGGTTAGGTCGCATATGCGACCATTGTGGCTCCTGTGCGTGCCGGCACTTGGGGCCCGCCAGGTGGGAAAGACCGGCCCCCTCGGTGGGCGCTCCGAGCCGGCCCTGCAGCCCGGACCCCAGCAGCCCGCCGGGCAAATACCCGGTTTGCTCTATGGGCAGTCCAGGCCTGCCCCCATAAATGACCCCATCTAAGAAACTAGACCCTTTAAGGTATTTAAAACAGCATTTAGGTGGTTTGTTACCCCTTTAGATATTTCACAGAAATTAAGGCTAAGTGGAGGTGAAATTTCAAAATTTCACTTTTTTTTTTGCAGATTTTCAATTTTTATTAATTATTCACTGTAACACTTTTAGAATTTAGCTGAAAAGTAAATGAACCCAACCCCCAAATTTGGTCAATTTCTTTCTTTTTCAGAATCCCAATGTGGGTTATGCGCTTTTGGTCAACCAACGGGCGTAAAAGGAGGACCCTTATTGGGCTTGGGTTTCATTTTCATTTGCAAATCCCCAAAGTAGCAGAACAGGTGAAACCTTTCAGAATTCGCACCATTTTGGATTCAACACCCCTCATGGATCTCATCTAGGGGTGTACTGTGCATTTTGGGTGCACAGGTGTTCCGTAGTTTTTTTAGCGTTGAGCCATGAAAATGGGGGAGGGGGGGAGGTAGTTCCGCCACTGTTTTTTGGGCTTCATTTTTACAGTGTTCGCTGTACGGGATAAATAACAGGATAACTTTACTATGTGGTTTGGTAAAATTGCAATGATATACATTTTATATAATTTTTTATGTTTTATTACTTTTACACAATGGAAATAAGTTTATAAAAAATTGCATTTTTATGTTGTCATAGTCTGACAGCCATAACTTTTTTGTTTTTCCGTATATGGAGTTGATTATGGGCTTGTTTTTTGCTGGATGAATTGATGTCTTTATTGGTACCATTATGCGGGGCATATGATCCTTTGATCACTTTTTATTAAGGTTTTTGTGAGGCATTTTGAACAAAATACAGCAATCCTGGTAGTGTTCTTTAGTTTTATTATTTACAGCGGTCACTGTGCGGTATAAATGACATCCTAACTTTACTCAGCGGGTCCCATAAAGATTACAGTGATACCCAATTTTTATCTATATATTTTTTTGATGTTTTAATGCTTTTACACAATAAAAACACTTATATTCAAAAAGGAAAACACGTTTTTGCATCACCATAGTCTGAGAGTCATAATTTTTTTATTTTTCTGTTTACGGAGCTGTGGATGGGCTTGTTTTTTGTGGGAGGAGTTGTCTTTTTTATTAGTATCATTTTGTGGAGAAGGCTTTTTAATCGCTTTTAAAATCCTTTTTTGGAAAGGGGGGGGGTGACGAAAAAAACTTCAATCCTAGTTTGTGTTTTTATTTTTAACAGCGCTCAACGTGCAATATACGTGACAAGTTATTTTTACTCTGTTGGTCGAGACAATCACGTCGATACCCTTTTTATATCGTTTTTTATGTGTAAGCACATTACTTTTGTAAAACAATATTTTATGTATCACTGTCTTCTGATACCCTAACTTTATTTTTCCGTAGATAGAGCTGTATAAGGACATTTTTTTGCGGGATGAACTAGCGTTTTAATTGGCACCACTTTGGTGTTTATATGAGTTTTTGATCACTTTTTATTCCATATTAAATGCAACGGGATGAACAAAAATCACAATTCTGTGACTTTTTTTTTTTTTTTTACGGCATTCACTGTACGGGTTAATTAACATGATATATTTATAGGGTGGGTCGTTATGCATGCGGCGATACCAAATATGGGTACTTAATTTTTTATCTTTATTGGGGCGATTGGCGTTTGTAATGGGAAAAAGGACGCTGTACGTGTTTTTATTTTATTTTTCGTGTTTGTGTTTTACTTTTTTACACATTTTTCACTTTTCCCCAGAGGGGAATTGTATGATATTTGATATTCAACAATATTCAACAATTCAAATCGCTCATACAATAGGAGATCAGCAAGCATTACTGCTGTGTACTGGTCGCCATGGCAACTGTCAAACTGTCAATAACCATGCCCACAATGCATTGCGAGCATGATGATGTCCCCGGACAACCCGGATGCATTCACAATGCATCCGGGTGCCGGATATGGGGAACTGTGAGCGGCATCTCCACCGCTTGCTGAGCCGATGGCAGGCAGAAGGAGCTCACTCCTCCTGCCTGCAGGTTCGATGTCACAACCATGATAGGTCGTGACATTGAAGGGTTAAAAGGAGATGCGGCATGATACCAGCGGTAATAAACAGCTGATTCCATGCTGCGATCTTGCGAGCTCGCAAGATCGCCATGACATACCCATACGTCAATTTGCGGGAACCCCTACCCGACCTTGACGTATGGGTACGTGAAATGGCGGTAAGAGGTTAAAGCGCGTCAGCATAAAAGCAAACTATATAAATTGGGTATCGTCATAATCATATTGACTCACAGAGTAAGATTAACTTGTCACATATACTGCATGGTGAGCACTGTTAAAAATAAACAATATTTTCTTCACTCTGCCTTCCAAAAAACGAATTTAAAAGTATCAAATCGTTCCACAAAAAACAAGCTGCTGTAGAGCTCTGTACACAGAACAATATAAAAGTTATGGCAATTCAAAAATGTGTTTTCCTTTTTGAAAATAAGTATTTTTATTGTGTAAAAGCAGAATAACATAAAAGATATATATAAATTGGGTATCGCTGCAGTCGTATCGACCTGCTGAGTGAAGCTAGCATGTCATTTACACCGCACAGTGACTGCTGTAAAAAGTAAAAAAAAAACACTACTAGGATTGCTGTGTTGTTCAAAACGCCTCACAAAAACCTTAATACAAAAAGTGATCAAAGTGTCATATGAACCCCATAATGGTACCAATAAAAACATCAACTCATCCCATAAAAAACAAGCTTATAATCAGCTCTGTATACAGAAAAGTAAAAAGTTATGGCTGTCAGACTATGATGACATAAAAATGCATTTTTAATAAACATATTTCTATTGTGTAAAAATAGTCAAACATAGGTGCATAGTTAGTACCTTTGAAAAAAAGACACGTGTCAATCAAGTTCAACCAGGGCCGTAACTGGTGAACCTTGGGCCCCGTAGCAGGCCAGGCAGGGTCAGGTAGATAGCCAAGCAGCGTCAGGTAGGTAGCCAGGCAGGGTCAGGTAGGTAGCCAGGCAGGGTCAGGTAGGTAGCCAGGCAGGGCCAGGTAGGTAGCCAGGCAGGGTCAGGTAGGTAGCCAGGGTCAGGTAGTTAGCCAGCCAGGGTCAGGTAGGTAGCCAGCTAGGGTCAAGTAGTCAGCCAGGGTCTGGTAGGTAGCCAGCCAGGGTCAGGTAGGTAGCCAGCCAGGGTCTGGTAGGTAGCCAGGCTGGGTCTGGTAGGTAGCCAGCTAGGGTCAAGTAGTCATCCAGGGTCTGGCAGGTAGCCAGGGTCAGGTAGGTAGCCAGGCAGGGTTTGGTAGGTAGCCAGACAGGGTCTGGTAGGTAGCCAGGGTTAGACAGGGTCTGGTTTGTAGCCAGGCAGGGTCTGTAAGGTAGCCAGTCAGGGTTTGGTAGGTAGCCAGGCAGGGTCAGGTAGGTAGCCAGGGTCTGGTAGGTAGCCAGTTAGGGTCAGGTAGGTAGCCATGGTTAGGCAGGTTATAGTGTGAGTCAGGCAGGCTACTTTAACATTAAAAAAATAAGAAATCCCTTACCTGTCCAACGCTCCCTCGCAGCCCAGCTCCCGCTCAGTCTCAGTGCTCGGCGCGGGGGGCGCGATATGACGTCATCGCTTCGCCCACCTTAGCACTGTGGGTGGGCGCAGGAGCCGAACTACCGCGGCAGCAGATGTGTTAGCAGCTGCCCTGGGGACCGGGCTCCCTAAGAGCCTGGACCCCGTGGCATCTGCTACCCTGATAGTTACGCCCCTGAGTTCAACCAAGGGTGGGTAAAATGTGGGTGAAGGGATTTCAAGCCCAGCCTCCCCACTGATTAATGACCTGAAACATACAAGGCAAGAACCAATCTGCTCCAGGGGATATCCCATCTCTGACTCCAGGGGAGACGCCATCACGGACTCCAGAGCTGCCACCAGCCAGGATCCAGAATTTTACATAGCTACATACGCGTTAATATTCTTTAGTTTCAGGTAGTTATCTAAGCCTTTCTTAAACCTCTCAACTGTTCTTGCTGTGACCTGCTCCTCAGGCAGCTATTCCACAGATTTACAGTTCTCACAGTGAAAAACCATATAAACCATTTATATATTTATATAAATTAATCATGTCCCCCCCCCGATGCCGTCTTTTCTCAAGACTAAATAAGTTCAATTCTACTAACCTCTCCTCATAATTAAGATGTTCCATTTCCCTTTATAAGTTTGGTTGCTCGTCTTTCCACTCTCTCTAGCTCCATTACGTCTTTTCTATAGACTGGAGCCCAGAACTGAGCAGCATATTCTGAGGTCACATGCCTCTTTTAATACACGCTAATATCTTTCTTGCCTTAGAAGAAAAGAAAAAGACAGGAGGGGGCGCACAATAGTGTAAAACCATACAGAAATAGAAAAAAATATATAGTGAGGATTGCCCACTCACCTGGATTGGTTGTGCTACAATCTGAGGCACAACACTCTAAATCGTTTACAGGGCAGATGTCTCCGTCGCCCTTGTCACGGCAGGCTTGGTCACAAAATGAAGTCCAGATGAATCTCTGGCTATGGTAGTGGAGAAAACCCCTGAGAAAACACAATATACACAGCCGCCCCGCTATCCAGACTTCCACTCACCTCTTCATAAAAGCAGATCGGGTTGGTCTGACAACTTCTGTCCTTAGTAAAACCATGCTGGCAATCACTTATAATATTGGATTTGTCCACATATTCCTGTATATAGTCCCTTACGAACCCCTCAAACATTTTCCCCAAAACAGATGTTAAACTTACTGGTCTATAATTACCTGGGCAATACTTGGTGCCTTTTTTGAATATGGGAACTACATTTGTCTTGCGCCAGTCTCCTGGCACTAGTCACGGTTTACCTTCTCCCCACCCTGCACAGTGATTTCTTCCCAGGTCACAGAGTATGACTAGAAAACTCTCCTATAGAAGTCAATGGGACTGAATCAGTATTAAGGCTCCTATGTTCATGAAACTGCTGTAAAGGATCTCTCTGACTCCTGTTAAAGCAGTGCAAGCAAGGCCTAGTGGCCAAAGTGAAAACTGCAGGATGTAAGAAATATTACAAAATATTGAAAGTGATATGAAAAAAAAAAAATAATAACCAAAAACTCTTAAAAAATGTGTTTAACATAAAAACGGCACTTAAACAATGAGTCATTTTTGGTGACACATTCCCTTTAACTTGGTTTGGACAATTTCTACACTGAGCCAATTAATTATAGCAGATGATGTATTAACAAAAAAAACTATAAAATTTACATCATTACAATTGTACCAACCAACATCGTAAAGTTATTATGTCATTTATCGTACATGGCAAATGCTCTAAAGATGAACCCAAAAAGCAATGGCAGAATTGCATTTTTTCCTCCCATTTTCATGGCCTTTAAACAAATTAGGAAACCTGTGCACCCCAAAAAGCACAATAAACCCCCAGATGAGATCCCAGAGGGGGGGGGAATCCAAAATGGTGGATTCTGGAAGGGTTTTCCCGTTCTGTACTTTGGGGGTTTCAAAAAGCGACAGGCACCCCCAAAATCTGCCCTTTCCAAAAACGTCCCTCCCTTGCCCTGCCATGCACCCCAAAAACAGTTTAACCCCCATTTAAAGGTATTTTAACTGGAAGAGATTGGTAAAAAAAAAAAACTTTGGTTTTTTTCAGGGTTCCCTTTTAAAAAAGAAAGTTTCGTAAAGTTGAGATTTGGGGAGAAAAATTTTTTTTTTTCATTTCAGAGCCTAATCTAAAAACAAATTGTGAAAACCTGTGGGGGCCTAATTAAAAAACTCTGCATATATTCTTTGGGTGTAGTTTCCAAAAAGGGGTTTTTTGCGGTGTTTTTTGAGTTTTTGCACCCCGGGGGTCCGCAAAAACCCGTAAGGAGCCCAAAAAAAATATGTTTAAAAAGAGAAACCCCCAAAAAACAGGGTGCTCTTCCTTTTCTGTGCCCCATGGTTGAGCTAAAAAGTTCCTAAGGCACGTTGGGATATCTCAAAAAGGAGAGTCTTTGGAATTGACGTTGAGTTGCATTACCTAGTCACATCTATCGTGCCCCAGGGAATAATGGATAGAAATTGACAATCTGTTAAAACAGTGAAATTCTGACATTTCACCTCCACTTTGCTTTCATTTCTGTGAAATACCTAATGAGTTAGCAAACTTTCTCAATGCGGTTTTAAATACTTTAATGGGTGTAGTTTATTAGATGTTGTTATTTATGGGGGTATCTATTACGAAGGCCCCTCAAAGCCACTTCAGAACAGGACTTGTCCCTAAAAAATCTATTTTGCAAATTTTATTAAAAAAGTGAAAAATTTATGCTAAATTTCTAAGCCCCTTAATTTGTTTAAAAAAAAGTTTGAAAAAATGATGCCAACCTACAGTAGACATGTGGTAGATGCTAGTTATAAACTATTTTGAGTGTAATAACTATTTGTCTTACACGCAGACATTTTTGAACTTTGAAAATGGCAAATTTTTACAATTTTCACAATATTTAGATTTTTTTCAAAATAAAAAAAAAGTAGGGGAAGAAAAATTTCTTATAACTTAAAGCAAATGGTCAGAAAACAACATCTCTGAATCCATGGTAGGTAAAATTTCAAAATTTTAGTCTCACATAAGTGACAAAAAACCCCGTTTTAAAAAAAATGGCTAAAACCTGGAAAAACCCGGGCTCCTGGTAGGGTGGTTCAGCTACAATGCCCTCTTATTACAGCAAGGGGGCCTTTAAAAGGAGCCAGGAGTCCAGGGGGCCCCAACAAAAAACTAGAAAAACCCAAATCTATAGTTCCCCAAAAATAAAATTTGCAAACTGGTAAAACACAACCCAAAAAACCCAACCTGACAAAAAAACCCTGACAATACATTGGAAAGAGAAATCCCTTCAAAAAAAGTAAAAGAAACAAAAAGGAATCCAAAAAACACTTCTTTTTAACCTTTTAGAAGAAGAAAAAAGGCCAAAATAAAATTCTTCTATAACAGGGGGAAACTGCAAAACCTGTGGGTTTTTTTCAACCACTATAAGCAAACCCAAACAAGATAGACAAAAGAAAAACCTAACAGACTCTGCTCACCACCCCTGATGGAAAAAATTTACTGCTCCCTACGCACCATGTTCATAACAGCCCTTCATAATTCTTTCTTCCCTAGATGGAGGGGTGCCCGCAGACTACAAAACAAAATTTAAAAAGAGCTGGCTTTTATGCATAATGGGAAATTGGGAAAAAGAAACCCCGGGTGGAAAAAAATTACAACCCACTAACCCTACAATCAAACAAAAGGGTCTGAAAAAAAGGGTATGCTTTGTTAAAATGGGTTTAACGTTTAAATTTTAAATTTTGCTAATCCCTGCAAATTTTAGGGAAACATCTTTATATATAATTTTTTTAAAATATAAAATAAAACTTTAAAAACCTTTTATTTTTTAAAAGTAAAAAATTTCTGAATTTTCTTGAAGGTAAAAAATCCCAGGGTTAAAAGGGACATCTAATATTGTCAGTTTTAAAGCAAGGGAGGGGTTTTTATCGCAGAAGAAAACCAATTTGAACAGCTTGGTTCTCTCAGATGTACCCTCCCTATTTCCCACAAAAAAGGGTGTCATTGATTAAAGATTTTACACAGATTTTTATGAAAAAATAAAAGTTCACAAAGGTGTTGAAAATCAAAAAATTTAAAATTTTTTTTAAAAGTTAAAAATGGGGAAATTTTTTTAACTAAAAATCAATCTTTTTGTAAAAAAAAGGGAATAACAAGGAAGAAGCCATTTTCAGTTCAGAATGGGGGAAAAAGTTTTACTCGAAAATAAATTTTTGTTTGTCATAAAGAATTCACACAGGGGGAGAAGCCTTTTTTATGTTCGGGAATGTGGGAAATTTTTTTATAAAAAATTCATTTTTCCTTAAACATAAAAAAAAATTCACACAGGAGAAAGCCATTTTCATTTTTAAGAATGTGTAAATGTTTTATAGGAAATACGTTTTTTTTTAACATCAAAAAAGTCACAAGGAAGAACCCTTTTCCCATTTTCCCGGAATGTGGAAAATTTTTTACTCACCAAAAATATCTTGTTGAAAAATCATAAAACTCACACAGGAAGGGAAGCTTTTTCCCAGTTCAAAAATGGGGGAAATTTTTTTTACTTGGAAATCAGATCTTAGTAGACATCCAAAAAAGTCACCAGGAGAAACCCCTTTTCCCATGTTTAGAATGTGGAAAATTTTTTTACTCAGAAAAAAAAAACCTTTTTTAACATCAAAAAATTCAAAAGGAGAAAAAGCCTTTTTCATGTTTAGAATGTACCCAAATTTTTTTACTCAAAAAACAAATCTTCTTGAACTCAAAAAAATTTTCCCAAAGGGAGAAAAACCTTTTCTGTTTAGAATTTTGCAAATTTTTAATAAGAAATCAATTCTTTTGAACCTCAAAAAAAATTTTACACAGGAGAGAAGCCCTTTTCATGTTCAAATTGGCAAAATGTTTTAAATCCAAAAAAATTTAATTCTTTTAAAAAACATCAAAAGGGTGGTTTAAACGAGAGCCAATTTTTTTGTTTTTTGAATGTGGGAAAAAGTTTTTCTCAACGAAAAGGGCTCGATAAAATCATAGAAATTTAAAACAGGAGAGAAGCCATTTTTATGTTCCCAAAAGTGGCAAGTGTTTTACTAATAAAACAAAATCTTAAAAATCATCAAAAGATGTCACAAAAGGAAAGAAGCCCAAATTTCATGTTACAATGGGGAAATGTTTTAGGGCGGAAGTAGTCTTTTTTGCACATCAAAAACTCCCACAAGAGGGGGGCGTGGCCCGGACCAGATGGAGTAGGGCCTTGTGACAAGAGTCCCCCGGGGGAAAACCCCGACAAAAAAAACCCCCAAAACCTCATAAATGCTTTTATCTGCCCAAAAATTTTTGGGGCGGATCGTGGACTCCCCCGCCATCACCTCTGGACACCTTGAGGACCCGGCGTTCGGAATACAGCAACATCGGGCGCTCCGTGGCCTAGAACCCGCTGGCAGCCTGAGCCCTGCTGCAGGGCTGAAGCACAGCACGGCGAATAAAAGCACCCCCCCTTGAAGGGAGCGTGTGTGGGGGATAAACCCCTGTAAAGGGGTTTGCTCTCCTCCCGTCTCGAGCCGCAGCCGGACCTCAGACCCGGGGAATTTGACGCCCCCGCCCCGGGGGACGGAGGAGGCGAACGCATCGGCTCTGTGAGTATCCCCAGAGCGAGAAGTCCCGACGAGCGCGCCCGTCACATACGAAGCCCCGGTCACTGTTCACTATAAATGCCACAGACTCACGGACTCCTCTGGTCTAAGTCTGCACAATTTTAAAGGGGCCCCGTCCGGGTCTGGACTCAGGCTGATGAACTTGTGAGCTAATAACAGCCTAGTGAGAGCCACTGGCCAACACATGGTGATGGCCATCTTGATACAGCCGCTGCTCACTCATTATATTTGTACCAAGGGGAACCCCCGGAAAAAGGGGGACAAGGGGCCCTTGACAAAATAATATCCAGTCCGTTTCAAACCTATCCTCACTTGGACTTCTCTCAATCCCCTGGATCCGACTTTAATTGGTCTCCCATTGCACTACCATCTCTCTCAGTCTGGGAAGGTCTGGCGGCCAGTTTAAGTCTACTTCATACATCACAAGACAACTCTGCAATCTTCTTGCTGTACTATAACAAAATATTAAGAACTGAGATTACTTGTTCTTTCTATTTCAAACCTCATACACATAATCTTTAAATATTCGCTCAGCAGGAGAAAATTCCAAAGCCTCTGCCGAGGTTAACTTCCTAGAGATTTTACAAACAAACCACCTCATCCTATACCCAGTCAACTCGTATATCTTGTAATACCTAAGACACAGCCATATAGAATAGGGGAGGGAAGAGAGGGAGAGGGAAGAAGAGAAAAAAAACAAAAACATACCTACGAAGCTCTTTCTTTGTCTGGGCCCTCTTTTATTCGTTCCCTACACAAAAAAAAAAAAAGAAAAGGCCAAAAAGGTCACAACCACCAAACCGACTAAACTCACCCAATTTTTTCAACAGTCCTCTCCAAGATCACAATCATTGGAAGACCAAAACCCCCTTTTTTTAAACCCCTTTTCCCCCCCCTCACTGGAACGGGCGAACTGGGAAAAACAAAAATTTGATCAAGTCTCTTCTATGGAGGCCACCTTGCAAAGGCTTTTTACTTCTTTCAGAGATACACTGCACAAAGACATTAAGCAAATAATGACAGACCTGAAATCCGATATCCAAACACTTTTTGGTGAAGCAACCAGTTAAAAGAAAATGATAGAATTGACCACTTCACATAATTCACTCATTGATGCGAATGCTGAACTGGAGGAGGAAGTACAAAGATTGTCATCTAAAATCCTGGATCTCAAGGGCAAATCCAGGAGAAACAACATCCGAATCCAAGGCATACCAGAATCAATCTCCTCGGACGCTCTATCTCCATTCCTGACAGATATGATGGCGATTGCACTCCCGGAGGTTTCTCAAACTGATTTACTGATTGACCGAATTCACCGCCTCCCAAAACCTAAACCCCTCTCTGCAGCAGTCCCAAGAGACGTGATTGCCCGCGTACATTTTTTCAAAACTAAAGATCATTTCCTTAGAGCCCTGAGACGACCAAACTCAACTTACTGATAGATTTTCTAGCTTATCCATTTTCCCGGATCTCTCAGCGGGCGCGATGCTGAAAAGGAAAGAATTTGCTCCTTTCACAAAGATTCTTAGAGAGAATAATATTGGCTACCACTGGGGATTCCCGATTAAACTAGTGATCTCTAAGGATAACCTCACCACAGTGTGCCATTCACCAACCTCAGCAAAGAATCTTCTGCTCACCTGGGGGCTTCTAACTTCCCCTACTACGACACCACAAAAGAAAGGCCCAAGCAGACCAGAAGCCATCACTCCACTGTGGTCGGAGAAGTCTACAAGAGCCAGTGTCCGTCCCAATGACTGACCTATCCAATTTGATTATGGCAGTTATTTTTCTCTGACAGGTTCCCACAGCTCCTTGACCTGACCTCTAGTGGGTTACCTTCGATTAGGCAAGAACTTGCCCCCAACGCATCTCCGAAATCTCTGGAGATATTCTTGTTAGCAGTTTTTCATGTTAGCTTGGTTGGGCAAAAATTTTGAGTTCTCAGAATTTGGTTGTTGCCATGTGCCTCGACATTTCAACTTGTGTCTAAGCCAGAGTACCCAAATTTATGGTAGCCTTATGTTGATCCTTACTAGTGCTATTTGTCTATTACCATGTCGATCAAATTCTTATCACTAAATACAAACGGTCTTAACTCTCTATGTAAAAGATCGTGCTTATGGAGAGATGTCATTAAATCGGGCGCCGATGTGGTGTGTTTACAGGAGACGCATCTTTGCCGTAAAGATTCCTTCCGACTCAAAAAATAAATAAATTGGAGGCTATGGGCCTTGGTTAGCCATTTTGGAAGAATTGGTTGTTTGGTGACACCTAAGAGATGCTGATTCTATATGTACCCTCTTAATCGATTCCTGTAAGACGTGTCTCGGAATCTCTAGGAGGCATGATTGTTTTTTTTTTGTTTTTTTTTTATTAATGTAACGTGTATTTTTACCATATGCATGCTCTTTACATGTTCTTTTTATTGTACATCTGGTTGGCCTGATAGCCTAATAAACATATTTTCAAAAAAAAAAAAAAAAAAAAAAAAGATTCCTTCTGACTCAAACATAAAAAATTCCTTGGCCGTTCCACGCGGTGCTACATTTTAAAAAGGTCGGGGTGTCTGTGTTTATTAAAGATTCTGTTGCTTTCTCCTTAAACCAGTCAATCATAGACCCTAAAGGAAGATATGTGATAATAAAATGTACCTTGAATACTGTTTGATATACAATTGTGGGGTTATACACCCCAAATACACTTCAGAAGTCCTTCATAGCAAAAACCCTAGCCAAGGCTAAACGAATCCTTAAAGGCAACTTTATAATCTGTGGGGATTTTAATATAGTAATAGACAAGACCAAGGATAGGTCCGCAGGAGATTCTAGATATACACCTGAACTTAAAAATTTCTTGCAGGAAGAAAACCTACACGACCCTTGGCGTTCTGCACACCCAGGGGAACTCGATTTTACCCACTACTCTGCACCAAAAAATTTGCATTCGAGAATAGATTTCTTCCTTCTTAACAGACAAGCACTCCAAATGGTTTCAGATTCTAAGATAGGCATTAAAACCTGGTCAGCCCATGCCCCGATCTACCTTACAATTCGTGATCGCTTCTCCCCTAATTTTTGCTCACCGTGGCGCCTTCATTTTTTACTCAAATGTCCGAAAACCCTTTCAGAAATTACTACTTCTCTAACGGATTATTTTGACATAAACGGCCCCTCTGCTCCTTCAGCAGAAACTCTATGGTGTGCTCACAAAGCATACATAAGGGGCATACTTATTTCTATCTCTGCCAGAGAGAAAAAAATCAGAGATAAAACGACTAATGATTTGTTAGACAAGATTAAACTGCTGGATTCCCAGTTTAAAACAACCCTCACACAGGCTATCAAAGAAGAACTTTCCTCACTTAAAGCCCAGCTAAGCGCTATCCACCTACAGCAATATGAAGCACACCTAAATAAATTAAAGTGGAATTTCTACTTCCAGGGAGATAGGCCAAGCAAAATACTGGCAAGGAGATTAAAAATAGTTCAAGCTAAAACGAGAATGCCATACATTTCGGGTCCCTTTAATACTAAATTGTACGATCCCCGACAGATCTCCAATGCTTTTGCGGACTACTATAGAACACTATATAACCTTAACAATGACCCCACATTGCCATTATTGAAAGACACAGACATAAACTCCTTTTTAGAAGGCCTTTCCTTGCCCTCTCTCACTTCTGATCAATTATCCATGCTTAATCAGCTGATTACACACATGGAAATCAATAAGACCATACAAGGCTTAAAGTGTAATAAATCCCCAGGGCTACTAACGAATACTTTAAAATATTTAATACCCTTCTCACACCGCATCTAGCAAATCTGTTTCAATCTATTATCCAAAAAGGCTCACCCCCGGAAGAATTGCTCTGTGCCACAATCTCCACTATACCTAAACCTGGAAAACTGACAGATCTGGTAGCCAACTATAGACCAATTTCCCTACTTAACTCTGATATAAAGATTTTTTCAAAAATTCTGGCAAGTAGATTAAATAATATCCTACCACTCTTAATACATAGAGACCAGGTAGGATTTGTGAAAGGCCGACAGATGAGAGATGGCATAAGGCGAGTGTTAGATATCCTCCAAATAGTGTCCATACAAGACATGCCCTTTGAGATCTTCTCCTTAGATGGAGAAAAAGCTTTTGATCGAATAAACTGGGATTACATGAGGGAAGTCCTGCAAAAATTTGGATTTGAGGGATTGATCTTCTCCGCCATTATGTCATTATACTCCTCTCCCTCCGCAAGAGTCTACTCGACGGGATTCCTTTCTAAAAATTTCTATATCACTAACGGCACTAGACAAGGGTGCCCCCTATCTCCACATATTAGAACATATTAGAAAAGACCAAAATATTGCAGGAATATTGATTGATAAAGAGGTACATAAAGTTAGTCTTTATGCCGATGACATTCTGATAATGTGTCGTAATCCAGAATCGTCGATTCCTGCACTCCTTGTTTTATAGAGAAATATGCTATGATATCCTACTATAAATTGAATATAACAAAATCTACTTTATACCAATACATTGTCGACCCCTACTGGAAAGCCAATTACCTAATTTACGTTTAATTTGGGCAGAAACATGTGTTCCATATTTAGGGATTAACATTACCCCGATTTGACTACCACAATACATAAAAATTTGGAAGAGGTCGGCTCTTTTCTCACTGCGGAGATTGCTAGACTTAATCAATTCCTCTTATCATGGTTAGCACGTATAAACCTATCAAAAATGCTTCTCTTACCACGGTTCTTGTACATAGCAAGATGCTTACCATTTATCTTTCCCGCACCTCTAATAACCACTCTTCAGAATCATATACTCAGATTCATATGGGGAACTAAGAGGCCTCGATTTCAAAGGCAATACTTATATCGGAAAAGTGCAGAGGGGGGCCTTTCAGTACCTAATCTTCTACATTACAACCTGGCGTCTTTTCTAAAACCTAAAACCCTCCCCCCGGCCCACTTATTATCTACTCCCATGCTAGAAAAGGGTTTGGGGAACCCCCCCTTTTGGGTGCCTTCAAACTCCCCTCAATTCTTCGTGGCTTTAATTAAACCCAAGGGTTTGTTGCAAAAATGCTAATTTTGGTACCAAGGGGCCCAAAAATTGCAAAGAAAATTTCCCCCCCCCATGACAAAAACCCCCAAAACCAACCCCCTAAACCGTTGATACAAGGCGGGGAATGGATCCATGCTTTCAGGGTTGTTGACCCCCAAAATTCTGACCCTCCCACCAAAAATTCGCAGCAGAAATCAAAGCCCTCATCGCCCGGGAAACCCCTTTTTTTCCAATCTTCAAACTAAAATTTCGATGAGTTTGGGGCAAATTGGACCCCTCATTTTCCCCTGTTTTTTTAGCTGAAGGGAGTGGCACCCGGTGGGGTTTCTTTTGCTGCTGTAGCCCCTTTGCCTAAAAATTTTCCCCTACGGGGTTTTCAGAGATGCTCTTCTGCCTCCCTTTTTTTGAAAAAGGGGGGCTTTTTTGAGTCACTGTTCCTTTCTATCACCCTCGGAACCCAAGTAGCCTTCTCCTTTGACCTCGGGCCCATCAACAAGGCATTTCCCCCCCCAAAAGGCCCCTGCCCTAAACTGGATTTTTTTTTCTTTTTTCGGACCATTCCTCTTTAACCCCCCTAGAGAGGTTGTGCGGGGGAAAATCCCAGGGATCGGGCAGTTTCTAAAATACCGGGAACCAGCCGTTCGGGGCACCAACAACCTTTGCCCCCCCTTAAAAGGGCACTCAAAATCCCCTTTTTTCCCCATACTGAGCTGGGTTTGAACGGCAGATTATCTTGCCCAAATGTCAACTTTCCTAAATCCCCGGGATTTGCCGCCATGTGATTCTGATTAAAAAAATTTAATTTGTTAACGAGAAAGTTGGACAGGTTCCCCTAAAAAAAGGGGGCCCGGTGAGTGTATATTACTTCTGGAACCACCCTGGGGGGAATCTTTGGTCCTCTATCGAAAATTCTATGTTTCCCAAAGGGGCTCTTTTTAAAGTTTTGTTTGTTTCCCTATGCTCTTGGAGACCCCCTTTAAAAAAAACGAACTCTGTCTCTCTGGGCCCGGGAAAACAACCGGTATAAACAGGGGGGGACAAGGCTTTTTGGTGCCCTAGGCAAGTACAACCAAAGGGCGCCCCCCCCCCCCCCTCGCTCCCCAAAAAAAAAAAAAAAATTCCCCCTTCCCACCTCCCCCCCCCCACACCAAAACAAAACTAATTCCCCCGCCCCTGCGCCGGGTTTCCTGTAAACTAATTTTTAAAATTACCAACCAATAAGCCCCCGTCCATCCCCCTTCAGCACCCACTGCAAAAATGAAAAAATTTAAAGTTTTTTCAAAATCCCCTCCCTCCATATGACAGGGGTAATACTTTTACAAATAAAAATTATAAAATTTTAATCCCCCGAACATGGAGCAAATCTAAACCGGGAACGCATGATTGTTACAAAAAAACCCTCCTACAAAACCAAACCCAAAACTACCAAGGGAAAAAAATTTAACCCCCAAACCCCGGCCCAAAAACCCGCCCCCCCCACTTGACTATAAATTTTTACACAGGCTTTTTGATTCTTATCCCCACCGCCAAAACAGGGGAAAATAAAGGGGGAAAGTTTACTAGTTGTATGTGGGGTTGCGGGAAATTATAAGTTTTTACACTCCCAGTTACTTTTTGGGTGACTCACAAAAAATGTCTTTTTTGACCCCCCCGTTTTTCACGTTCCCTTTTCTTCTCCACCCGGGTTTCAAACCCCCACCTTCTCGCTGTTTTCCTTCTCGGCCAATTACCCGTTCCTGAGTTTGGACCCCAAATATTTTTAAAATTTCCTCACATTTCCAGGAACCCTTTAAATTATGGTAATAAGTCCCCCCCATTAGCCCGGGTATATAGATATGCCCTCTCAGTCGGGGCGGTATATGTATATTTCCCTTAACATTTTAGGTATATAAATATAGGGGCCCCTCGGGGCATTTTTATAGATTTTTTGGTCATTTTTAAGGCAGGTTATATAGAAAATAGGGTCATTAGGGGGGGCCACGGCGGGGTTTTTATGGGGGTCCCGGGCATTATATAGGGGGCCACAAGCATGCATATAGGGGGCAACAGGCAGTATATAGGGGCCCCACGGGCAGGGATTAGGGGGGGCCAAAAGGCAGTAATGGGGGCCACGGGCAGGCTTTAAAGGGGGGGCCTACGGGGCGAAAATTTGGGGGGCCACACCCCGGGGCTTTAAATGGGGGGCCCCCAGGCAGACATTGGGGGGGGGGGGCCCACGGGGAAGGTATTAGGGGGGGCCTAAAAAGGCATTATATAGGGGGGCCACGGGGCGGGAAATTATGGGGGGCCCAGGTTTTTATTTTGGGGGGCCCACACGGCTTTTAGGGGGGGCCACGGGCCCAGGTTTAGGGGGGGGGCTACAGGTTATTTTAAAATAGGGGGGCCACGGGCAGGCAAAATGGGGGGTACAGGCATTATTTTGGGGGGCCACGGGGCGGGGATTAGGGGGGGGGGCCACGGGCCAGGCTTTTAATGGCGGGAACAGGCATTATTTAGGGGGGCCACAGGCACATTAGGGGGGCCACGGGCCGGGCATTAGGGGGCCAAAAGGGCGGGGCATTAGGGGGGGCTACAGGCAAAAAATTATGGGGGGCCACGGGGTCGGGCATTAGGGGGGCCCCACCCCGGGGGCATTATAGGGGGCTACAGGATTATAAAAGGGGGCCCAAAACCCCAGGCATTAGGGGGGGGCCACAGGCGGCATCTTGGGGGCCACGGGCGGGTATTATGGGGGCTACGGGCATTTTATGGGGGCCCCGGGCCCGGAAATTTTATGGGGGCCAGGGCGGGCTTTTTGGGGGGCCAAAAGGGCTTTAAAAATGGGGGCCCCCCAGGCGGGCCTTTAAAGGGGGCCACAAAGGCATTATGGCGGCAACAAAATTTATATAGGGGGCCACGGGCGGGCATTTTGGGGGGCCACAGGCAGGGTTTTGGGGGGTAAAAGGCATTATTAAAAGGGGGCCACAGGGGGCATTAGGGGGGGAAAACAGGCACCTTTTTGGGGGGGCTACGGGCCCATTATAAAAGGGGGCCCCCCCCAAAGGCAGCATTAGGGGGGGCCACGGCACCCAATTAGGGGGCCAAAGGAAAGCCTTGGGGGGGGCTACGGGCATTAATGGGGGGCCCAAACCCAACAAGAAATTTTGGGGGGCTACAGGAAATTATAAAGGGGGGCACAGGAAAAGGCTTTTTGGGGGGCCCACAGGCTTATATGGGGGGCCCCCGGCCCGGGCATTAGGGGGGGCCACAGGCAGGCTTTATATGGGGGGGCCAAGGGGGGGCCCTTTAAAAAACCCAAAAACATTCATATTTTCCCTGCTTCCGGGCCCCAAGCGCCCCTCCTGCCCTTTTCAGCCCGCGCCCCTCCCCCGGGAAAGGCTCCTGGGCCCGGCCCCGGCCTGGGCCCGCGCTGGGGCCCCCGGGTGAGGGCAGCGCGGATGAAATCACTTAAATCCCCGACCCCCTCCGGCTGGGGCGCAGGGGCCGCGGCGGGTCCTCAGCGAAAATGAGGCCCCGGGCAGCCCCCCCGCTGTTCGGCCTTGCGGTTTTCCCGGGGGACCCAGCGGCGGGTCCGACACTGCCCTGCGGGGGGGGCGTTCGCCTCTCCTCCACAAAGCATTAAGGGGTGGGCCCGCCGTTCAGGGCCCAGGGAAACCCGGCCGGGACCCCCGGGGGGGGTTTGGGGCCCTGCCTCGCCCCCTTAGGGAAAGGCAGAGGTAGGGCCCCAAAGGCTTTTCCCCCCTACCTTGGCCAAACCCCGTCGCCCCTCGGGATATAACATTTTTGTAAAATAGGCAAATTTTTCTCTTTTACAAACGTCATTGTCCTCTCTCGGCTTTACAAGTAATTCTACCAGATGCCCCAATTGCGCAATGGATGTGCAAAGGCATAAAAGAAATTGGAGATTTGCTACACAGAGGTCGCTTCAAACAATTTGCAGATTTAGTACGAGAATATTCAATTCCCAAACAACAATTTTTTGTTTATCTGCAACTAAGACACTTTGCCCAAACCCAATGCATGGCAATTGTTCCTCAAGCTGCCTCGCGGCTACATAATTTCACGTGGCAGAAAAAAAGTACCATAAAAGGTTTATCCGCTGCATATAGCTCTTTGACTAACATAGATACCAGTACTAAACCCAATTACGCTTTGAAGTGGGAAATGGAACTATCTAGTTCATTCTCAACGGCAGAGTGGATACAAGCAGCTAATGTAGTCTCTAAACACTCCAGATGTGCTAACCACGCAGAACTCATTAGGAAAATACATCTCACATATTTCACATATTTCCCCAGGTTATTCTCACCTTTGTTGGAGAAATTGCAGCCTCAAGGGCTCACTCTTACACATGTGGTGGGGTTGCCCCTTAATCCAAACTTTCTGGAAACAATTGGAATTACTCCTTCTTGAGTTTTTTTCCTGGAGAATCACACTCTCCCCAGAGTTAGCAGTTTTAGACTTCACATTCTCAGAAGTACCTCGTCAATTCCATGCAGTCCTTTCGCATCTGTTAACTGCAGCCAGGACGACTATTGCAATCCATTGGAATACCCCACAACCTCCTACTTTCATAGAAGTTATCCAAAGGGTCAACAGGCAATACTATTGACAAGTCTGGCAATCCCCCCACACACATTAATTAAAATCAGGGAAAACTGGCTACTTTGGACCTCATCCAAACACTTTCGTTACTGACCGGTTATGTTGTTAATGTTAATGTACTATGCAAAGAATGTTACTGTTAAATTTTTACATGGTTTTGAGTAATGATGAGCAACTGTTTTCTAGACTCATACTTAAATTTGTTTTGAAATGACATATTGCTACCTAGCAAAGTAGAATTAGTTGTCAATATGATTCTAAATGTTGATCTCATGGCATTTACCCTTCCTCCTTTCCCCTTCCCTCACCCTCCCATTTCCATCCCTCCCCTGTTGTTATTTGTAGTGATTGTATTAAGTTATGTATGTTAAACTTTCCTTGAAAATTAATAAAAATTTAAACGGGAAAAAAAATCTCACGCAAGAATGAAGCCATTTTCTTGTTCAGAATGTGGCAAATGTTTTACTAAGAAATCATTTCTTAAAAGGCATCAGAGATGTCACACAGGAGAAAAACCATTTTCATGTTAAGAATATAGCAGCTC
The DNA here is from genome assembly GCA_025379985.1 of Phyllomedusa bahiana. NCBI lineage: Eukaryota > Metazoa > Chordata > Amphibia > Anura > Hylidae > Phyllomedusa > Phyllomedusa bahiana. The sequence goes on along the minus strand of JAODAL010023335.1, from coordinate 36,151 downwards.
CCCCCCTCATATTGAAGATCATTAGAGAATTACGCAGATGATCAAGTCTCCCCCTTTCACTGTTAGCTAGATGCCATTTAATCCGTATGTCAGCTTTCCAGACTCCTATACCCTCTACAGACAATACCTCTCTTATTGAAGCACTTAGACCTTAATATTCTCCTATCTAATTTCTCCAGATTTATATGGGCGTCCAAAAGACCGAGGGTTGCCATCTCGAAGCTTATGTTGCCTAGGAAGTGTGGGGTGTAAATCTACCAGATATCCGCAAATATAACCTTGCGTACCTTTTTAAGCACTGCATCGACTGGGTGACACAGACGTCCTATCACTCAAACGTTACTTTAGAGGCCTGCTGGCGCACCTGGGATCTCACGGCTCTATTGCACACTAGATATTCAGATATCCCGAAAAACATTAGATCTTGTGTAATGATGAAGGATACTATAGCAACCTGGAGGGCCTGTCAGAAATTATTCAATCTACCAGTCATTTTGAGTAAACACATGCCCATTTCCGGCCATCCGGAATTCCGACAAGAGGTGGGGAGTGCTCATCTTGCTATTCTGCGAGAAAAAGGGATTGTAAACGTCGGGGCCTTTCTGAGCAAACCACAGGGTAATAAGTGTAACTTTATGGCGTTCCAGGAGCTAAAGGTAGCATACCAGGTCCCCAGTTCTCATTTCCTAACCTATGGGCAACTTATTAGCTTCTTAAAAAGTAGAGTTCTCAACTTAGAGGCGGAATTTTCCCCTAGCCTATTTGATAAGGTCCTTGGATAAGCCTTAAGCCACCACTCCTTGTCGGGCATCTATGGTGGTCTGAGAGAGTGGATATGCGAAGCTGGGAGGGTAGACTATTCTCTAGCTGGGAGAACCATACTTGAAAAGCAGTCATAAATGAAAGGTGGGGGGAGACACACTTCAAGGTTGTTCACAGAGCCATCTTCAGGTTCAATATACCCCCCCCCCACTCCTTGGCACCGAGTCGGATCCTGGCCTGCCCCAGATGTGACCAACCCAAAACTGACATGATACACAGCATGTGATTTTGTCCCAAGTCTCAAATCTTTTGGGCCCTCCTGGTCTCAACTCTGAACACTCAGGAGAGTTTGAGTTCCTCTCACGCCAAAAGTTTCTGTTTTCCTTGACCTACCCGAGGGGACAAAGAATCGTGCCTTACTACTGGTGTAACGGCCGTGGGAGTGGAGCCACTAGGCCACCGCCAGCGGTGGTAAAAGTCCACGCCAGGGAACGGAGTCTAAGTAGAACCCGGTTTTCTCCAGAGCCCGACGCAAAGCGGGATGGACTTGCTGCGGCGGGAAACTATCAGGTCGCTTCCACTGGCGGGGCTTGCTTGCGGTGGTAGCCAAGGGTAAGCGTGGTACAGAATCGTAAGGCTGAGACGTAGTCAGGGACGGGCAGTAGGTCAGGGCAGGCGGCAGAGGTTCGTGGTCAGAGGACGGTAGCAAGACGGTACGGTACACGGTAAACACTAGAAGAGGCAAAATGCTTTCTCAATAGGCTCCGAGGACACTAAAGATCTGGCAGAGGACTACCGGAGGAGGAGCCAATATATAGGGTCAGTGGCCGGCAACAGCCAATTACCGGCGCACTGGCCCTTTAAGTCTGAGAAGGCGGGGACGCGCGCACCAACCGCGACAAGCTCGCCTGGAGTCAGGAGCGGGGTCGGGTGAGTAGCCGACCACCGCGGGACGAGTGCAACCACGGACCGGCACACGGACCATGGGTCCACTTAACCCTGGTACATGGGGAAGGACCGGGGAATGAACGCGCCCGCCGCCCAGGGGATGGGCTGTGGCGCTGTTCGTTACAGTACCCTCCCCCCCTTTGGCCTCCCCCTCTTCCCAGCTCGGAGGAACCTTTGTACAAGTTGTCGGTCCAGAATGTTGTCCTCCGGCTCCCATGACCTTTCCTCGGGCCCGAACCCCCTCCACTCGATGATAAAATACCATTTCCCCATGGACACCTTCATATCCAGGATCTCCTTTACCTGGAAAACATTAGTGGCATCCGCCACCGGTGATGGAGGAGCTACCCTATGAGAAAAACGATTGAGGACCAGGGGTTTGAGAAGGGAAACGTGAAAGGAGTTCGGGATGCGCATGGAAGGCGGGAGCCGGAGTTTGTAGGCCACCGGGTTTTATTACGTCTAAGCCCCTCGATGGTCCCACTTTAGCGGGGACCCAATTTTTAACTTGGGATTTAAGTTGACATATTTGGCGGGATAACCATACTTTATCGCAGGAGAAAAAATGGGGGGGGCTCTTCTTTTATCGCCTGAGCTTTAATGCATGCCGAAGCACGGAGCAATGACTGGGGGAAACAGACCCCAAAATTTACCCTTCATGTCGCGGCCCAACGTATCCGTTTGCAGGGACTTTGGACTTAGAAGCTAGTGGGAGAGGAGGACAGGGGTGCAGGTCGTACACAATATAGAAAGGAGAGGCACCCGCTGACTCAGAATCTAGGGAATTATTGGAAAATTCCGCCCATGGGAGTAAAAAATGTGGAGAAAAAAACAGGTTGGCCAAGCGCGGAGCGGAGGCTAGACCTGTCAGTGGGACAAAATGTGCCATTTTAGAAAACCGATCCGAAAACAAACCCAGATAGGGTTTGTTACAGAGGACGGGGGGAGATCGGTTATAAAATCCATCGCCACATGCGACCGGTATTAGTAGGGATGGGCAGGGGATGCAAGAGCCCGACCAGTCTGTGACGAGGCGTTTTGTTACGGGCACAGGTGTCACAGGCTTCAACGAATTCTTTAACGTCCTTAGCGAGGTCCGGCCACCAGTAGAACCGCACGATAAGGAGGCAAGTTTTACGGGCACTGGGGTGTCCGGCCACCAATGAGCAGTGCCCCCACTTCAAGATCCTTCTGCGAAGTGCGGGGCTCACGTATGTCTTCCCAGGCGGGACATTCCGGAGGTCGACTGGGGCTGCGGAGACAAGACGCTCCGGGGGTATTATGTGCTCAGGGGACACTTCTCTCCGACCAGTCGGAAGCGCGTGAAAAATTGCTCCGCCTTCACATTTTTTTCCCGCAGGACGGAAGTGGATTTGGAAGTCAAATGGGGAGAAGAAGAGTGACTACCTAGCCTGGCGTGGATTAAGTCGCGGGGGCCGTTGGAGGGTACTGGAGTTTCTTGTGGTCTGAGTAGATACAGATGGGATGTCGAGCACCTTCCAGTAGATAACGCCATTCCTCTGGGGGCAAGCTTGATGGCCAACAACTCCCGGTCTCCGATCGTATAATTTCTTTCCGCCGGTGAAAATGTTTTGAAAAAGAATCCGCAAGTAACCATTCTACCTGTCGGTCTTTTTTGCGTGAGGACCGCACCGACCCCAACAGACGAGGCGTCTACTTCAAGTACAAAGGGCTTTGCAGGGTCCGGCCGTGACAGGATAGAAGCGGAGGCAAAGGCAGTCTTCAATTTCATGAATGCCTCCTCGGCCTCGGGTGGCCAGCTTCGCGGGTTAGCGTTCTTTTTCGTGAGGGCCACAAAGGGTGCCACCGTGTGGAGAAGTGCGGGATGAACTGCGGTTAATAGTTACAACATCCCAGGAAGGTTTTTATGGCCCGAAGAAACCAACAGGGGCGAGGCCATTGCAAGACAGCAGACAAGCTTTGCCGGGTCCATCTGCAACCCTTGGTCAGAGATAATATATTCCCCGAAATGGCAGGCTGGTTTGGTGAAAGTGCACTTCCCCAACTTAGCGTTATAGGCGGTTAGCACGGGTTGCCTCGATCTGGTGGACGTGAACATGGCGGTTCCAGGTCAGGTGAGTATACCAAGATGTGTCCAGGTATACCACGACACAAGTATACAGGAGATCCTGAAGATGTCGGTTTACGAATTTTCCCGGAAGACTGCTGGGGCGTTACATAGGCCGAATGGCATGACCAGTTACTCGAAGTGCCCGTCCCTGGTGTTAAAAGCCGTCTTCCACTCATCGCCCTCACGGATGCGATTATAGGCCCCCCTCAAGTCCAACTTGGAGAAGATCTTTGCACCACGTAGGCGATCAAAGAGCTCAGGGATCAACGGCAAAGGATACCGATTCTTCACCGTGATCTTGTTAAGTCCCGATAGTCTATGCAGGGTCATAAGGTACCGTCCTTCTTTTCCACGAAGAAGAATCCCGCCCCTGCGGGAGATGAGGATTTCCGTAACAACCCTTTCTGGAGAGTCTCCTGGATATATTCAGACATAGCTTGTGTCTCGGGAACAGACAAGGGATAGACTCTACCCCGGGGAGGACTGGTACCCAGCGTAGGTCGATCGGGCAATCATATGGTCGATGAGGAGGAAGCATCTCCGCTTCTTTTTCCGAAAAGACATCAGCGAACTCCTGGTACTCAGCGGGTAGACCGGTCAATGATTTGCGGGAAACCGCGCGAGAGCCGGTAAGCACCGGGCGAGGTGCCACCAGACAACGGCTCAGGCAGTTGGGACCCCAGCGAGTGACTTCACCCGACGTCCAGTCTAGAGTCGGAGAGTGGAGTCGCAGCCCCGGTAGTCCCAGGAGAAGCACAGAAGAAGAGCGTGGTAAAACATTTGAAAGAGATTTTCTCCTTTGCAGGACTCCCACGTGAAGAGACAGTGGTTTGGGTGATGATTTGTACAGTGTCGCTTTGAGCTCACCGCTGACCGAGGAGATGATCAGGGCTTTTCCAAACGGACCACCAGGAGGCGATACCGCGAAACTAAAGCATGTTGTATAAAGTTCCCGGCCGAGCCAGAGTCCAGGAAGTCGGAGACCCGAAATGTGAGTCCAGCATCATTCACGATCTGTACTGGCAACATCACGCATGGAGAGGAGGAATTTGCACCTAGGGAAGCCTCTCCCACGGACCCTAGGTGTGGGAGTTTCCCGGACGTTTTGGACGTTAGGGACAATTCCTCCGGGGGTGTCAGGACTGCCCCAGTACAGGCATAGGTTGCCTAAAAACCCACGTCGGGCCAGTTCTTGCTCAGAGAGATGTGCCTTGTCGACCTGCATGGGCTCCTCATAGGGAGTGTGCGGTTGATAAGCTGCCTCTGGAACACTGGAGCCAGGAGTGGAAACGGCGTGGCCGCGCCACCTCTCGTTCTTGCCGAAGCTCCTCTTGCCTCTCGGCGAAATGCACGTCAATGCGGTTAGCCAACTGAATTAACTCGCTGAGGGAGGACGGGATGTCTACTCAAGAGACCCCTTTTCAAGGTGGCACATAGGGCGACCTCGTTCCAGGCTAGCTCTGAGGCTAATGTTCGGAACTGCACCGCATAGTCTCCCACCGACGAGTCTCCCTGGCACAGGGTTAGAAGAGCCGTCTCGGCGGAGGATGCCCAAGCAGGTTCCTCGAAAACACCATGGAACGATGTCTTCTAGATGTCTTCTAGATAAATGGCTGGAGCCAGACCCTCCAGGTACCCTTGAAATATTTAATCAAATTAAATATTACATGCAAATGGATCAAGTGGAAACCGAAATGGCAAAAAATAGACAGGAAAAATGTTTCAAAAATGGAGACCGTTCATTGAAAACTGTTTAGAAAATGAGGAAATCCAACAAATAATGAGCCCTTTTAAAGATACAAGTTGGTATCTGATAGCTTGCATCGCTAATTCATTGGGTGGATTAAAAATAACATAACGCAGCCTGGGGTTCTGTCTGGGGGCTTGCTGGGGGAACATAAGTAGGCTCAAGAAATTCAGTTGCCAAGAGAAAAATTGCAATTTTACTTTTCGCCCACGGTGCTCCCACTATAATCCCCCCCTTTTTTTATTTTATATTTTTTTTTTTTTTTATATTTATTTTTATTTTTTTATTTATATTTATATTTTTTTAATTTTATTATTTTTTACCCCAATGTTTAATAGTTTTTAAGATGTTTAACTGACCACAAGTTAGTATTATTCTGTTTGAGACATACTGCTATGTGACATGAGATAATCATTTAGAATATCATTCTCGATCTTCTCAGCTTAATCCAGCTATGGTTATCTCTCAAAAAGATAGACTGTGAACTATATGATTGTTTATGTGGTATGTAATTTTGCACTCAGTTTTTCTGTTATATTCTGTATATTGAAAAATGTTTTCAAATAAAAACAAGTTTAAAAAAACACCACGGAACTCCTGGAGGAAGGACTGCAGATCCGCCGTCACTGGATTGTGCCGATCCAACAGAGGTGTGGCCCATGCTAAGGCCTTCCCGGAAAGCAGGCTGACCACGAAAGCCACCTTAGAACGCTCCGTTGGGAACTGGTCAGCCATTAATTCGATATGCATCGAGCACTGGGTGATAAAATCTCGGCACTGCTTGGAGTCCCCTTCAAACTTTGACGGTAGCGGTAACCGGAGCTTGGGACCCACCGTCGAAGGTGGTGCAGCGGGAGGCGGAGTAGCCATGGGTGGAGATGACAGCTTCTGCTGGTTCGCCAGAAGTTGCTGTAACATGACGGTTAACTGGTCCAACTGCTGTGCCTGTTGCGCAATCTGACGTGACTGTTGCGCAACAACTGCTGCAAGGTCCGCTTCACTAGGCAGAGGCACCTTGGTGGGATCCATGGCCAGATCTTACTGTAACGGCCGTGGTAGTGGATCCGCTGGGCCACCACAAGCGGTGGTGAAAGCCCACGCCAGGGAGCGGAGTCTAAGTAGAAACCGGTTTTCACCAGAGCCTGCCGCAAAGCGGGATGGACTTGCTGCGGTGGGAAACTACCAGGTTGCTTCCACTGGCGGGGCTTGCGGTGGTAGCCAAGGGTAAGCGTGGTACAGAATCGTAAGGCTGAGACGTAGTTGGGGACGGGCAGTAGGTCAGGGCAGGCGGCCGAGGTTCGTGGTCAGAGGACGGTAGCAAGAGGGTACGGTACACGGTAAACACTAGAAGAGGCAAAACACTTTCTCAATAGGCTCCGAGGGCACTAAAGATCAGGCAGAGGACTGCCAGAGGAGGAGTCAATATATAGGGTCAGTGGCCGGCAACAGCCAATTACCGGCGCACTGGCCCTTTAAGTCTGAGAAGGCCTGCGCGCGCCCTAGGGAGCGGGGAAGCGCGCACCGGCCGCGACAAGGTCGCCTGGAGTCAGGAGCGGGGTCAGGTGAGTAGCCGACCACTACGGGACGAGTGCGCCCACGGACCGGCGCACGGACTCCATTTATAAGAGCCTTCCTAGACAAAGAGGAGATTAGAGTTCTGGTAACTCCTTTTAAGCTCACCAGGTGGTATCTGGAGGGGGAACTGACAGGTTCGTTGGGGGTTCTGAGGGTCTAGAACAAATGGTTACCTGGTTGCCAAGCATGGGGAACCATGTAAATAGGCCATATATAAGTGAACTTGGGTTTACATGACCGATGTATAATTTCTTATTAACTACCAATTTTTTGTCTTTGGCGGGTTAATTTTGTTATTCTTATTGTTGGGTTGTTTCCCCTTTTTTTCCCCCATTTTATGACTGACCCATTGGGACTAGATGGTATATTCACTGTGCTCCCACAGATCGGCGGGGGTTCAGTGGTCATCCTGCTATTTAGCACTTTAACTGTTCAGTAACACACTGCGACATCTAGACCTGAATAACAAGAACAGTAATGTTATAGGGCAGGGGTGTCAAACTGCCGGCCCTCCAGCTGTTGGGAAACTACAACTCCCATCATGCCCACTGTTATAGATTATTACAATGCATGATGGAGTTGTAGTTTCCAACAGCTGGAGGGCCGCCAGTTTGACACCTGTGTTATAGGGCGTTTACTCTTGATATGTTGTCCCATGCATCTTTTATCTTGTATTATTTTGACTCACGGCAATGTAAGATCGTTTTCACATGTTTTGATTTCTGGAAAACAATAAAAATATATATATATATATATAAAAAAAAAAAAGAATATAGCAGCTCAGAATACCCATCCTCTGCCAACCGTACCTGTCTTACTGAGCTCCTGTTTGTTGCTAGAAAAATTATCTTTCTATTATATATTTTCAACACTGAATATATGACACATGGACACAATGTAAAGTAGTCAGTGTACAGCTAATAGAATGGTGTAAATTTAGTGTTCAAAATAGCTGAACACACAGCCACCAATGTCTACACTACTGGCAACAAAGGTAAGTACACACATATGGGAAAATGAATTTTCGGACTTGAGCGGTGAGAGCTCCCCATCACCCTTCTGCCTCAGACCGCTGAATAGCCAATTCGGCGGCGCAAACCAGCACCCACCGACCGCGCCAAGCATCCTCCTCTGCCAGCTGACGTGTGGCTGGACGGATACGTCCTTCACAGCAGCCAGAAGAGTCTCCCCTGCCTGCCCGCACGCCACGAGGTGACACCAAGATGGCGGCCCGCCACACAGCGCTCGCTGAAGAGTGCGGACATAGTGAGTCAGACTCAGGTACCCTTACCACCCCTGCCGCGCTCTCACCAGCTTCCACAGGAGGACTTCTAACAGCCCCGGCTAAAGACTAGAAGTCACTGGCCCTTGAGGTGGCCAGACATATAGCCCCAGAACTTCAGGACACTATAGAAGCAGCTCTGCAAGCCTCTTTAAGCAAGCTGCAACATGACCTGCAGGTGCATGACTCGAGGCTGGAGGAACTAGAGCAAAGGGTCTTGCAGCTAGAAACCGATAATGACACGCTGCAGCTAAAACTATCATCGTGTAATAAAATGCAAATAGCCCTTCATGATCATATAGAAGATCTTGAAAACCGCCCCCGCAGCAATAACTTGCGGGTTGTGGGACTACCGGAACGGATAAAGCAATCTGATCTGCAGGAACTATGCCAGTCTGCCCTTCCGCTGTCTCTGGGCATTAATCGCAGCTGCAGGGTTGAGCGACCGCACTGCATAGACCCTTAGTCCCCCTCTGGCAACTCAAAAGGGGAACAGTCGAAAAGAAGACCCCGCACCATTATCATTAAATATCTTGATTATAACGATTAACAAGACATCCTCAGAGCGTACCAGCAAACTCTGCTCCTTACTATTCAACAGAAAAATACGTTGCCGAATCTTGTACCCAGCCACATTGAAAGTGCTTCTTCCGAATGCTGTCCCGAAATACTATACTTCTCCTAGGGATGCAGAAGATGATCTCCAATTCATCGTTGGATCAAGACCCCCATCCTCCCGGTCTCCTTCGCTAGTTGGAGATGAACTTTCTTCCTCTTCTCATTCACGATACTCTCCTTACAAGGAGCAGAGGTCTCCAAACCTTCATCACCTGCATACGACCCCTCAACGCTCCCCGACTTGAGGTCTCACTTTATCAGACTGTTTGCTATTCCGCGGTCATGAGTAATTTCTGCCCTCGAGGCCCTTTCAGCTTTTGCAAATGGCTAGCTTATTGTTTACATAAACAGCCATGTTATACTGAACTGTCGTTTCACACTGTATAACTATGGCTACACTGCATACCTAGTTTAACCGGGACATTTTCTCTACATTGTTGGACCATAAGATTAAGCTGCTATAGGTTATTTAGGGTGCTACATAATTCCTCTTTTTCTGACAGGAGGGTTGGAGGGTTTGTCGTTTCTGAAAGCAAAGTCTCTTTGCACAGAAAGAGAGCTTCAGTGAGTAGGTTCCTGGCTCTCTTTGTGCTCTATTTTTTTCTTTCATAATGTTTTTTCTAATTCACACATTTTATTTGTGTTTTTCACACTTGAAGTTTTTCTATCCTAGTCTACCGCCTCATTTTGGCATCCTGCCCCTAGTCGCCATATATACGCAGCTTAATCCCTTCAATTTCCTCCGCCTCCCTCACCGTCCTCCATGAGATTTGTACGGTGACACGAGATGGATGGAGAGACCTTCACCCCGATAATAAGGAATACTCTTTCTTCTCCCACTCGCAGCAATCGTGGTTCCGACTAGATTACATTCTAACAACCCATGACCTACAAAGGAGAATAGTAGCCTCTGAGATCTTGGATTTACTTATCTCAGATCACTCTCCTGTAGTAACTGAGATAGCGGATGTCTTCCCTAAATGGTCGGATTTTATTTGGAGGTTCCCCTCTTATATGGCTTATGATTTAATATGCGGATGGTGGTTAGAATTTGCATCCACCAACGCGGAACATTTAACAGATGCCTCGCTTTTTTGGCCTACAGCCAAATCAGTCCTTAAGGGCCAAATAGGGCTGCAGGGAAGAGGTGCAACGTTCCCATTTGAAATCCACCTTCTTTCGATACAGTAACAAAGCTTGGAAAATATTGTCTAGACTGCTCCAGGGTAGCTATAGTCCTTCTCTTATAACCTCCATCCGTACTCAAGGGGGCCAGACCACATCGGATCCCTACTTGATAAATGACTCTTAAATTATTTTATGAAAACCTATATTCTCCCGGCGCTAATCCTGCCCATGAGGAGGCGGAAGAAGGCAAAAACTTCCTGACTTCAATATCTATCCCCAGACTGTCCTCTGAGCAACTGGAGGATCTCAATGCAGAGATTACCACTCAAGAGGTGCAAGACCTCCGGAAAAGCCCCTGACTCCAATGGGTTCTCTGGAGAAATATACAAAATTCTGATAGACCCGCTGACCCCTTGTTTACCAACTACTTTAACCAAATAGTTAGAGATGGTAATATTCAACCAGAATCTAAAATTGTCTTCATAAAAGTCATCCCCAAAAGGGGAAAAGATTCCCTTCTCCCATCCTCTTATCGCCCGATCTCGCTGATAGACACCGATTAGAAACTCCTCTCAAAAATCATGGCCGACAGATTGGCTGTTCTGCTACCTACCCTCATAGGCCCTGCACAGAAAGGGTTCATCAAGGGGTGGGCCACAGTGGGTAATCTCAGAAAGTCCTGTCGGTGTTGGAGGGGGTGAGGGGTGCCTCCTCTCCCACCGGACATCCTGTCATGGTTGCAATTGATGCATAAAAAGCATTCGACAATGTCTGGTGGGAGTGGCTATGGATGGTCCTTGACCGTATGGGGGTAAGGGGTAGTTTTAGAAATCTTCTCTATGCTATTTACAATAGTCCAACTGTGCAGGGTCACACCCGGGTCTTTTGTCACTGAGATTTTTCCTTTGAAAAGTGACCCGCCTCCTCTCTCCCCTATTATTTGACATTGCATTGGAACCTTTGGCCTGTTATCTAGATTTGGATCTTTTTGCAGCTATTACTGTAGGCTGCAGCCAGGTAAAATTAGCTTTGTTTGCAGATGACCTCCTTCTCTTCCTTTCTGACCCGATCAGACATTTGCCAAAAATGTTCTCCTTCCTTGAGAACTTTGGAAGGTATTCAGGATACAAAATTAACGCCTCTAAAAGCGAACTATTAGAGATCAGCTCTCTCCTCCCGAAATCCATCTGGCAGAATCTGGGCCTATGTATCAATCCCTGTAGTCACACATTACTTATCTAGGAATAAAAATCGGTAGGACCCCCAACACTATACATAAATTTAATTTTCCCCCTCTGATAATAAAGATTTTGGACGACCTCCGCAGATGGCATGGCCTCCATCTCTCCCTAGTGGGTAGATGCCATACAATCAAAATGGTGTGTTACCTGAAGCTTTTATACTGCCTTCAAAGCCTCTCCCTCTTGTTTTGTCACACTGACCTAAATAAGCTCTACTCTTCCCTCTCCCGCTTTATCTGGGCAGGAAAGAGACCCCGTATACCACTCAGTAAACTAATGCTTCCAGTGAGGCTTAAACCTTCCCAATGTCCGGTTCTATCATTTGGCATGCCTAACTAGACACGTCTTGGACTGGATGGGTGAGACTAGTCGATATTCCAACTTTGATCTGGAGAGAGATCTGATGCATCCAATGCACCCTCAGGCTTTCCTCCACACCAAACCCTCCTTGGGTTAGGTGTTCCCTTCTACTCAAGGACACAATTCCAAAGTAGAAGCATATTCGTAAGCTACTTCAGTTGCCTTATCAGATGTCAAAAACGCTGCCCCTGTGGGATCTTCCCGAGTTTCCTCAAGGCCGTGACAACCCCATGTTTAAGCTGTGGAGGGAGAGGGGAGTGATGTGTGCAGGGCATCTGATGCATATGGAGCACAAAAGGTGGTTGACCCTGTCTTAACTGACGGAGAAATTCACACTCCCACCATTTCACGTATTCCCGGCAATGCAAGTACTCTCTTCCTGCAAATCCAAACTTAAGAATCTCTCCAAAATATGTGCCCCTAATGGATTTGACTCTCTCATGAGATGCTACAGCTCAACCTTTACCCTCTCTCGCATCTACAGTATTTTAAGGGACTGGGATGGGGGGTGGGACACCCTTTGTGAAATAGGAACACATGCTAGACGATCCTGAGATCCAGACAAAATCCTAATGAGCCTACTTAGGGTCTGAAAAGAAGTGATCTGCGAGACCTGGAGAGAGACACACTTCAAAATAATACACAACGCATGGTACTGTTGCAAAATTGCCCAGACAGATGGCAGGCCTGCCCCAAGTGTCATGCCACCTCCACAAGCATGTGGCATGGAATATGGAGTTGTCCCTCCATACAAATTTTTGGAGACATATTTGTTGATTATGTCCAGAATCACTGGCATATTAAACTAGTTAAAAGCCATAACTTACTAATTTTCCATTATGTTAGACCCCCGGAGGAAACTGACCCTGTAGATCAAACATCTTGCACCCCAAAAACCATCCCAAGTATTGAACACATAGCGATTTTAGTTGCCAAGCGCTGTCTCCTGCTTTATTATTTGAAGCCACAGACTCCTCCTACATCTCTGATGGTGAATAGCTTGAAGCAATACCTAATAGCTGAGAAACTGGAGATGGAGTGTCACAAAGAATTATGCACAGAGAATTTTTTTTAAAAATGGAAACCTTTTATTCTGTCCCATTTCTCCAGGGACGAGATAGCCTAGCTGATGACTTCCTTCCGCTACACGGGATGGTACGCGAGAGGGGCTTTGTCGGGTACTTTGGGTGCCCTGGAGCAGCATTGATTTTTACCCCCAAACACTTTAGTACCCTTACGCTGGAGTTGGTGGGACCCTACTCCGCCCTCTGCCCTCCCTCCTTCCCTCTCCCACCCCATTGGCGGGCAGTTTATCTGGAACCCCACTTGCCCCCTTCTTTATTCCCTGATGCTCTAGTGCTCTAGGGACAAGCTCCTAGGTTTTTGCATGGTGAGGCCTCTCAGACTCGTTAGACTCATTTTGTTATTTAACTGCCTTAGTAAAGTATACTTTACATTGTTTATTATACACCACACTTTAAAATGTTTGTTGATACTTTACTTATTATGGTATTCATACTTAGCTTGTCATTATCCCATCATTTTGAGTACTTGCTGTTTTTAGGACATTATGTACCAGTATTGAAATGTCTTCTCTGTATGGAATGCCATTTTCGATTCCTAACTGTACTGTTACTATGCTAATTTTATTTTGTCCTTTATATATTTTTCAAAAAATTAAATGAAATATGTTTAAAAAAATAAATAAATTTTCCCTTCACAGCATCATGTGACTCATTGCTGTTACAAGGTCTTAGGGGTCAATGGGGAATAGATGTGTTAAGTTTGGTGTTATCGCTCTCACACTCTCTCCTACTGGTCACTGGAAGTTCAATATGGCCTCTGATGGCAAAGAACTGTCTGTGGATCAGAAGAAAAGAATTGCTTCTCTACATAAATATGGCCGAGGCTATAAGAAGTTTACCAACACCCTAACACTGAGCTGCATTGAGGTGGACAGGACCATACAGCGGTTTAACAAGACAGGTGGTACTCAGAACAAACCTCACCATGGTCGATCAAAGAAGTTGAGTGCATGTACTTTGCATCATAGCTAGAGACTGTCTTTTCAAAATAGACATATGAGTGCTACCAGCATTGCTGCAGAGGTTACAGGGGTGGGAGGTCAATCTATCAGACCATACGTCACACACTACATCAAATTGGTTTGCATGGATGTCGTCCCAGAAGACATGAAAGAAGAAGCCCAAAAAAAGCCAGCAAAAAGTTTGCTGAAGACAAGCAGACCAAGGACAAGGATTACTGGAACCATGTCCTGTGGTCTGATGAGTCCAAGATAAACTTATTTGGTTCTGATGGTGTCAAACCTGTGTGCAGCCAACCAAATTTGACAAGTACAAAGATAAGTGATTTAAGTGTGTCTTTCTTACATTCAAGCATGGTGGTGGGAGTGTCATGGTTTGGTGCTGCTGGCTATGGGGATAGACATTTCATTGAGGGACCCATGAAAGCCACTATGTGACACTGTGACATACTGAAGCAGAGCATGATCCTCTCCCTTAGGAAACTGGGCTATGAGGCAGTATTCCAACATGATATCGACCCCAAACACCTCAAAGACGACCACTGCTTTGCTAAAGACAATGAGGGTAAAAGTGCTGAACTGACCAAACATGTTTCCAGACCTAAACACTATTTAGCATCTGTGGGGTATCGTCAAACAGAAAATGGAGGAGCGCAAGGTCTCTAACATCCAAAAGCTCTTGATGTCGTCATGGAGAAGTAGAAGAGGAGTCAAGTGACAACTTGTGAAGCTCTAGTGAACTCTATGCCCCAGAGAGTTAAGTCAGTGGTGGGAAATAATGGTGACAACTGTTACGAGTGGCGCCGCAGCCCATGGTCCGGGCTGCGGGCGCACTTGTTCCCCTGCAGCGTGCCCGTCCTCACCTGACCGCGGTCCTGTCTGTATTCACGGCCGGTGCGCGTGCCCCCGCTCCTTAGGCGCACGCGCGCCGGCTCTGTCACATTTAAAGGGCCAGCGCGCCGATAATTGGAAACACCTGCCGCTGACCCTATATTAACGCTACACATCTTCCTGGCCCTCGTCGATTCCATAGTGCCTTTACCTATGCGAGGAACCCTTTGTTACATTCCAGTTGCCATTCCCGTGTACCAGTCCCTTTGGCTTATGTTTCCTGACCACGAACCTTTGCCGCCTGCCCTGACCTCTCTGCCTGTCTCCGACTACGCGTTTGCCTGTCGATTCGGTCCTGCGTTGCACCTCGGCTACCACCGCAAGCAAGTCGTATCAGGGGTAGCGACCTGGTGGATTCCTGCTGCAGCAAGTCCATCCCGCTTTGCGGCAGGCTCTGGTGAAAACCGGGACCCACTTAGACTCCGCTCCCTGGTACGGCTACTACCATCGCTTGTGGCGGCCCAGTGGATCCACTACCTAGGTCCGTTACAGTTGGAATCGGCCATGGATCCCGCCAAGGTGCCGTTACCTAGTGTTGCCGACCTGTCCACCATCCTGTGGCCCAGCAGACTCGGCAACTGTCGCAACAAGCCCAGCAGCTGCATCAGCTGTCCGATATGGTGCAGCAATTCCTCTCCACTCCATCACGCCAGCCACAGTCTTCCCCGCAGTCTGTCTTCGGCTGCCTTGGCGACCGTCGGTCCTAAATTCCGGTTATCGCTACCTGCGAAATTTGACGGGGACCCTAAATTCTTTCAGGGGTTTTCCCTTATGCAATGCCCTTTGAAACTTGGAACTTATGATAAACCAGTTTTCCTAGGGAAAACGCTCCAAGGGCCTTTCGGGGTCACCCTTTTTTTGGGGGGGAAAGCCCTGGTTGGGCTACCCCATTTTTGGGACAAAGCGCCCAGTGACGCCCGATTTCCAGGCTTTTCTAAGCCCTTCCGCAACGTATTCGAGGCCCCCGGGCGGGCGCCCCCTTTACACTGAACGGCTCTTCGGGAACCTGCGTGGGGGTTTGACTCCTCTTTCAGGGACTACGCGGGCAGTTCCGCGGGAAAAAACTCTTTTGGAACGAGGGGGGCCCCCTTGTGCCCCATTTTTCAAAAAGGGGTTTTCTCCTAAAAGTAAAGGATTTTGCTGGCATCGGGGGTTTTTTGCCCTCTTCCCGGGGTTGAAGTTATCCACTTGGCCACCCAAAAACCAGGGTTTTCTTTCGTGAAAGACGGGAGAAACTCCGTCAAAAAAACGGAGTTTTTCCCAAAAAACCCCGGGGCCTCCCCTCCTTGGCTGCGGTGTTTTCAGGACCCCTACCCCCCCTGAAAATTGCTTGGAGGAGCCAAGCAGGGGGAAATAGGGGCCATTGCCCCCAGCAAGAAACGAATGCGGGGGAAGGGGGAAGAACCTTTGCCCAAATTTGCGCCATTCCGGAGAAAAAAACTTCAAAACTCCCAATTCCCCCGGAAAAAAAGCGCACCCTAGGCCACGAAAGGAGAGGCGTCCCAAGGTGTAATATTTTTTTTCTCCTGCCTGACTATGCCTGTAGGGTTGTGATGGTTTGGAGGGGAAACTCCAAGAAACCCCGCCTTCCTGGTTTCCGATTTCCCCCGGGAATTTTTTTTGGCGCTCCTTTGGGAAAAGAAGCTTGTCCCCCGGCTGACTCGTCTTCAGAAGCCGCTGGCCTTTCTCCTCTGTAACCCGGTGAGCTCTTGAAGGACTCTTTAAATTTCCGAACTGGGGGCCGGGTTTTTCCCCTTGCATTTTTGGGGCCCTTTACACAAGGAGAAGATTGTTTTAAAAATGTGTTTCCCCCGCTCCTTTTCAGCAAACCTTTTGGGGGCTGCCAGGGCTGGGAGTTCCCATGCCCCCCCCTTTGGACGGGAAAAGGGGGGAAAAAGAAAAATTTTTGGGGGGCCCAGACGGGTTAAATCCTTTTTGTTGGTTGAAACCCTGGGCCCGGGGTGCCCCCCACTTTCCCCATCGAGCCCCTCGGGGGCCTTTTCCCTGGCCTTAACCTACAGAATCCCAAGACTTTGCGGAGGGGTTTTTCGGAAAAACAGGCAGAGACCTTGGGTTCCAAAACCGCCCCTTTTTGACTCCCCCATTAAACCTGCTACCCAACCAGCCCACCTCGAGGCAGGGGTATATCCCTGTCATTTCCCCCGAGACCGAACCATGTGGGCATACATCAAAGAAAAATCAAAGAAAGGCTAAAATCTAAAAAGTCCACATCCCCACCGACCCCGGCTTTCTTCTTTTTTTTTGGAAAAGGGGATGCCTTTTTCGCCCCCTTGAAATGACAACCGGGGTTGAACAAAAAACCCGTAAAAAACCATGATCCTTTTCCAACGATAAACGGAACTCCCCCGCCCGGGCCCCGCGGGGGCAAGATTTTCTCAAAATTGGATTTACATGGGCCTATAATCTCATCCGATCTGACAAGGGCAGGGGAAAGCGGCATTTAACACCGTAAAGGCCCATTTGAATATCTGGAAATGCCATTCGTTTTGTGCAACCCCCGGCGTTTTCAAGAATTCTTAAACAAACTTTTGTGATCTTTATATTCCGCGTGGTAGTATCCCTAGTGATTTTTTTGGTGTTCTCGTCCGACTTTAAGTCCCCCCGCCTCCGTACGTCGGTTCTTGGACGTCTCCGAGAGAACCATTTTGTAGCTAAGCTGGGAAATCCCATTTCCATGGGACTTACATCACTTTGCCAAAGGATTTCAGATGACCCTGAAAAGCTGTCTGCATTCTCGTGGCCTCGCCGGTCGGCCTTCGAGCCACCCAACGTTTTGGGATTTGCAATACTATCCCCAATTCTTTCCCCATCTTCCTCGCTGGTGGCTTCTATTGTGGCCCGACCAAAGAATTTGGGCATCCAAGCTTCCCCAGAAAGGCGGTCTTCGCCTGGGCCCCCCACCCTGACCTGCCCCTGTGCCGGAAACCTTTCTTCCTGGGGGGATCTTCTGTGGCAGAGGGCGGCCCCCATGGGTTTCCCAAGGGAAAGACAATCACCTTGGGTTCTTCTCGAAACTTTTTCCCCCAGCGGGAAAAAAACTACACATTGGAGACCAGAGCTCGGGCCATCAAGTTGGCCCCTGAAAAATGGCCCCACCTCTTGAGGGGGCACGCCATCCATGACCTATCTCGGACCAAAAAAAACCTCACTTATTGCAAACGCTAGGACTGAATCCCCGGCCCGGGGGCCCCCTCTTTTTCGCGGTTCAATTTCATAATCCATTTCCGCCCACCCGGAAAAACGGCAAAGCCGACCCTGTCAGGGATCGGTTGGAGGGGGAGGATCCCACCTTTTTATTATTCCCCCCCAAACCCTCGATCAATGTCTCCAGTGATTTACTGCAGATACCCCCGGGCAGTCCCCATTTCGCCTCACTCGGAAGAGAATCTTGAAGTGGGGTCAGGGCCCCGGGTTTTCGGCCCCCCAGGAACCGAAAGACTGCACGTCATTTTGTCGTTAATAAATGGTGGTGACCTAGTCAAGGATGTGAAAGGATTTTTTGGGGTCGTGTCTTCGTTGGTCGCAAAAAAACCCCCCTAAGCAGGGGATGGTTCTGCCCCCGCCCATCCCGGACCGTCCAGGTCCCCTATTGCCATGGGGCTTATCACGGTCTCCCCCCCGTCGGCGGGTTAAAGGTCTTTGGGGGAAAAGTATCGTTTTTTAAATGGGCATTTTTTTCCCTTTCCCCCGGGCTACCTTCAGCACCTCGTCTGGCAACCCTCTTTCTGCATGTCTTCCGCTTGATGGCCTTCCTCAACACATTTTGTTGATTGCGGATTTTAAATTTTTCTCCCGGTTTTGGGGTCTCTTGTCCCGCTCAAAATGGATTTGGACTTCTCCTCGCAAAACCATCCGCGTCGAACGGGCAGGTTAAAAAAATCAACAAATCTTAGAAAATTTTCTAGCCCTTTTGGCCCGCCCAGCAGGGGTGATTTGGGAGGTTGTTACCGGGCGTATCGCCCACAACCCTTGCCTTGATTCTACCCGGGGGCTTTTCCGTTTTTTGTGTGTATGGATCACCCCGCCCACCCCCCGCTGTCATCAGTCTCCGTCGTCCCTGCTGTGGACACCCTGATCCGTGACCTGAAGTCAGTTTGGAATGACACGCAGCAATCCTTGCTTCAGGCATCCGCTCGGATGAAGCTTCAGGCGGATAAGCACAGGAGGTCTCCGCCCTTGTTCGCTCCAGGGGATAAGGTCTGGTTGTCCTCCAAATATATCCGCCTGAGGATTCCTTCCTACAAACTGGGTCCTCGTTTCCTTGGCCCTTTTGCGGTCCTGAAGGTAATTAACCTGGTGGCCTACAAGCTCTGGCACCCCCCCTCAATGCGTATTCCAAACTCCTTCCACGTTTCCCTGCTGAAGCCAGTCATCTTGAACAGATACATTCGGAGGGTGTCTCCTCCTGCCCCGGTGGCCGATGCCTCAGGCGTCTTTGCTGTGAAGGAGATTCTGGCTATGAAGAAGACCAAGGGGAAATGCTATTTTCTTATTGATTGGAAGGGGTTCGGTCCCGAGGAAAGATCTTGGGAGCCGGAGGATAACATCATGGACCGAGGATTACTCCAGAGATTTCTTCAGGGCAAAGGAAGGAGGAGACCAAAGGAGGGGGGGTACTGTTACGAGTGGCGCTGCAGCCCGTGGTCCGGGCTGCGGGCGCACTCGTTCCCTTGCAGCGCGGCCTTCGTCTGGTATGGGTGGCGCCGCGTTCCGTGAGCGCCCCGGCTCTGTCACATTTAAAGGGCCAGCGCAGCAATAATTGGAAACACCTGCCGCTGACCCTATATTAACGCTCCACCTCTTCCTGGCCCTCGCCGATTCCATAGTGCCTTTACCTATGCGAGGAAGCTTTTGTTACGTTCCGGTTGCCATTCCCATGTACCAGTCCCTTTGGCTTATGTTTCCCGACCATGAACCTTTGCCGCCTGCCCTGACCTCTCTGCCCGTCTCCGACTACGAGATTGCCTGTCGATTTGGTCCTGCGTTGCACCTCATCTACTGCCGCAAGCAAGTCGTATCAGGGGTAGCGACCTGGTGGAATCCCGCCGCAGCAAGTCCATCCCGCTTTGCGGCGGGCTCTGGTGAAAACCGGGACCCATTTAGACTCCGCTCCCTGGTACGGCTATTACCATCGCTTGTGGCGGCTCAGTGGATACACTACAAAGGGCCGTTGCAACAACACACAGTATTAACCCTTTGAGCACAATTTGTCCATTTTTGCGTAGGGCTGTACTAATTTTTTTTGCCAGAGGTTTAGACTTTGATGGCTGTGTGTTGACTTATTCTGAGGGCACACAAAACTTACACTGTTATACAAGTTGTACATTGACTACGTTGTTTCATAGTGTCTTCAGTGTTGTCCCATGAAAAGATATAATAAAATATTTACAAAAATGTGAGGGGTGTACTGACTTTTGTTATATATGTGTATGTATGTATATACACTATGTGTGTGTTTAAACATTGGACACTTTGTTGCCTCTCACCTCCTTTAGACAGGCCTGGAGTTGAGCGGCCTTCATCATCTTGTTCTGCAGGGCACTGGTTACAATAAGTGTGTGATGGAGCCATAGGACTCCACTTCTTTGCCTTTCTGTGACTCTTCCAGGATCTCTGCATCTCTGTTGCTACCTGCTCACACTTTGTGACACTCTAAGCTCTGTGTCCACTTCTGTCTGAGAGCATCCTGCTTGAAGCCTTGGAATGGCATGGTATTGTTGACCACTTGTAAAGTGTTGTCTTGTTCTCATGATGTCAAAATGTGAACAAGATGATGCGGTGGACTGTTTAAATGCCAATTCAAATTGATCCCCTAAATTTTTGGGGCAATTCAGGGACCAAATACCTTTTGGGAATTTTGCCATTAAGCTCCTGGTTAGAGATAGGCATGTTGTCCAAAAAGTACTTTAACATTAAACAGTCGGACATGTGCTTACTATAGTTAAGAGATGGTCTCATTTAAAAAAAAATTCAAAAAATTATGTTAAACTGAAATTTCAACCAAAAACCATATTTATTTACTTTTTGTGAGTTTATGTGTGTGTACTTTACATTTTATTATGTATGTTGTTTTGGGGCCCTTTTGAATCTTTTAACAATCAGGCGTTTTTTTCCCCTTAAAACAAAAGCAACATAAACTGGATTTAAGTTCAGCCAAAACGAAGGAAAACAAAACTCTTACACGTCTGTGCGGGACACTTGGGCAACCCCATGGCATAGGACAAATACGGGCCGGGGTTTTTTCCCTGTTTTGCCCCCGTCCCCACACCCCGGGGGGGGCGGCGGCTTTTCTCCGCGATAGGGAGAAAAGCCACCCCCCCTCCCATTGAGGCTTTATTTCTGCCCGGGAAAAACCGGACGGAAAAAAAAAATGTTCAATGTCTCTTGAGGGCCACAGGGGGCAAACCGCCCCCGAAAACCCCCTGCAGGGGGAAACGGGGGACGGGTTTTCCCTTTGAGACAATTGTGCTATTTTCAACCGTTTTTTCGGGGGTCTAAAAAAACCGAAAAAGGGGCTAAAAAAAAGTACGAAAACCCTTCCCGTGGGGGACACCCTTGTCCTGTGTCCAATAACCTCCGGGTTTCCCCTTGTCTCCAGCTGAGCCGGGGTGTAGTCTGTTCCGGGGGAACTCTGAGCACACTCCTCTTCCTCCATGCACAGACAAAAATCACCTCCCCTACCCCCCTGCCCTCCAGGCTTAATACAGAAACAAACCCTGCCCTGGACCTGAAGATGTGGGGCAGTCACCCACCCCCCTTTTGACGCTCCGTAAAAACCAGACCCAGATACTTGCTGGGCAAGTATACAACAAAAAAAGGGTTTGTCAGCAACCTCCGCGCTGAACATAAAATTACGGCTTTCCCCTACCAAAGCCGGGGCCCTTGGTGACCATATCTCTGTCCACCACAATCCCTCTGTCCTTTTCAATAGTTTTCATCTTGCCCCTGAGGTTCCAAAAAAAATCTCTGCTTAGATGTGAACCAGGCTTAAGTAGACTTTTTCCTATCCAAAAATTGTTCGTTTTGCAGAATATAGAAAACAGTAATTTTATACACAATGAATCCATAAAAATGAAAAACTTCCCCAAAAAAATTGCAATTGTCCTGCAAAAGCTCTCACGGCCTTTAAAAAAGGCTTTTTGACCTGGACAAAATAAGCATTGACGTCTAGACAGAAAGCATTTATTTTTTAAAAAATCAGCAGACATAGCCCAAAAAGGACTATGTTTTACTGTTGTCTGTTATGGACTTTTAGGATCCCCGGATGCCTTTTTTCAGATACCCAAGAATTTTACAACAGAGGCAAAAATGGGAAAAAAAATACAACATAACTCAACTTAGACGAATTTCGGGGAGTTCACAGTGTTTTTTTTTTAGAACGTGTTAGAAAAGTAGAGACCCCAAACACGTTTCACAATGTTCACACTAGTTTCAATGTAAAACACTTTTTGGATTTAGACAATACATGTTTTAAATGTCTTTGTGTGTTTTTAACGGATCTGATCAAAGAATTAACTTTTAAAGACTAACACTGATCAATAATCATCAACCCCTATCTCTAAAATATACCTTTTATTAAAATTTTTTTATAAAAAAGGTTGCAAACCCAAAACCCTTACCTCGACCACTAAAATAAAAAAGAAAACTTAACCATAAATGTTAAAAAACGATACCTCTTCCTTACTCTTTCCCTAAAAACCCTAGCAAAATGGCCGGGTCTCGCCCCGAAAAGGGACGGCCCCCCCCTCTGTGGGCTTCCCCTTTTGCCAAAAACTGTATACCCCATTTGTATATTTCCAAGATATTATACAAAAGGGACAAAGAGTTGCAACAAAAAGGGGAGGAGATCAAAAACCCAAAATTTTACCCAATCTTAAAAAGCCAGGATACTTAGATTAGTTGCAGGGCCCCCTAAACAATTGGGTAGATAAACAATATTAAAATATCGACCTTTAAGATTTTTTTGATATAATCCAAGCATTCCAATGGCCTTTCATTACGATCCAAATTCTCCCAAGTGATCCAAATTATCCCAAAGGTTTCTCCCCCCAAAATACAAAACGGGGGTTCATCAGGGGATTTCAATAATAGGGATA
Organism: Phyllomedusa bahiana; assembly: GCA_025379985.1. Taxonomy (NCBI): domain Eukaryota; kingdom Metazoa; phylum Chordata; class Amphibia; order Anura; family Hylidae; genus Phyllomedusa; species Phyllomedusa bahiana. The sequence continues at coordinate 13,346 of JAODAL010023335.1, read as the reverse complement.
CAGAGACTCCCATAGAATAGGTAACCGATAATTATGGTGCATTCATTTTATACCCCCACCCAATTTTAAAATAGGTGGAGAAGGAGTGGCTTCTTCCGTCTTCACCAGTGTTTTTCGGCGTCTCCCCGTTCAAACGGCGCGCCAAGCTTTCCCCTCGTCCCGACATTCGCGATATTCCGGCTAACACTGACGGCGATTCTGGCAGGACGTCCCGTCAGAAACCAGGTAACCCCGGGAAATCAAGTCCGTTGTGCAGGATTATAATACAGCACAGCGCTTATCTTCATTGAACGACCGTCTCGCGATATCACGGCATTAACAGCGCTATGCGCGTGCTTGGGCATCTAGTATGTATCAAGCAAACACCAAAATCTAATACATATTCACTAGGTGTTAATCACTACCACATTCACATTATTAAACATGCTCAAGCAAGTAAAAACGCACTCCGGCTAAAATTTCTCTCAATCTTTACAGAATGAGATTAATAATACAAAAAAAAGAGAGAATAACGTAAATATAAACTAGCTGAATGGCAGTATACAAATGAATGAAAAATCACAGTTTAATTAATATATGTTCCCCCAAAATTGGGAAGTGTTAGTTGACTTTTTCGCCACAATAAAAAACTCCCCTAACCAAAAATCAAAAATGAACCTGAAGTGCCTAAATAAAAAAACCAAAAATATAAGATCTCATTGAGCCCTTTTTGGTTTAAGCTTTTAAGCCTGTAGCCCACTGGGTTTCCTTAACAATAGCCTCTTTTTCATACCCCTTTTCTAGATGTCTATGAATTTTCTCTTCAGGTAAAGTCAATTAGGGGAATTTCCATCTAAAAACGCCAAATGTGGTTTAAAAGGGAGTTTTCGCTTATTTTTGATTCCCAGATGCCACCTTTACAACCTTAGCAGGGGATGAGAATTCTCACTGATTTATTGGGGAGGGGGAACATGGGAGTACATCAGGCCAATACAAATTTTAAAAATTGAAGGCATAGTTTCCCCCACCCAAAATACACGGGGTAGAGCCCTTTTCTTAAATTTGGTCACGCAAGACTTAGAAAATTTAAACCCCAAAAGAGAGTTAAACATGCCATAGAGCAAATTTGACCAAAAAAAATGGAAGCTTGTAAAAATTAGAGTCGGACTCAAAATTTGTGTTTAAAGTCCCCCGATAAAGGGGGGCAACTGTGATTATGGAAAGTCCCAAAAAAATTTTGGGGAATGTGTAATCGTTTTCTTGAGCGAGAGGGGTACGCTATTTTAGGGGAAGATCCCCCAAGAACTTTTTTGGGAATTGAACAAATTGTTATAAGTGGTGTGGATGCAGGTTTCCTTCAAAGGATGAAATCGTTTTCTTCTTCCAACAAACCCCCAAGATCCCCCCATTCTATTCTCTTCCAAAATCCATAAGGGGGTGTCCTTTAAAAAAGGGGCCCCATGTGTGGGTATCAATCATTGACACAAATGTGGGATTTATGTGGGGAAAAATATTTAAAAATTTTTTTGGGGCCCTTTTCCTTTTTTCGAGAGATCGCTGATCTTCTAAAAAAGATAGAGGGACAAAATTATCATGATGTTGGTTGGCCTCATGGATGTGGAGGCGCTCTATAGCATTTCCACACCACTGGGGCCTCCCCGCTGTTGGAAACTTTTTTCAAATGAGAGGGAACAATTTGATAATCACAAAGAGTTTGTCTTTAACTCTTGAGTTTACATTACTCATAATATTTTTTCTTTGGCCCCGGGTTACCACCTCAGGGACACGGGATGGGGGGCCCCTTGTGTCCCCCGTAGCCCCTTTGTTTCCCGGGCTGGTGGGGCGGACCGGTTTCGGAGGGAGATGGAACCCCATACAGGGAATATCTTTTAAGGGGGAGATATATTTATGATGTCTTCGTCTGTGGCAGGGCCGGAGGCATGTTTTGTGACTTCACAAAATAAGGGTTTAAAACATGGCTTAAAATTTAGTTGAATCCATAGGACAGAACTCTCTTTTTGGGTGTAAGATTTTTAAAGGGTGACTTAGGTTACCCACAGACCAAGACATTTGCAAAGGGGAAGTCTAACAGCTTGCTTAATGGGGTTCGTATCACCCTGAGAAATTTTAAAAAGGGGATCCCTAAGGGACGTACCTGGGGGTCGCAGAAACTGCTCAAGGATAAGGACTAAATAGACAACAGGAGACCTTTTTAAACGTTTTTGGGAAGAGGTTCCCATGGAAATTTTTAACCAGCTTTTTAAAAATGCATTACAAAAATCGGAATAATCTCCCTTTAAACCTAACACCCTCAAAGAAGGTATGCCCACCCAAAATAAGGTAGTTGGAAAGTTTTATGATCACAAAAACGAGGTTTTGGGGGAATATTACTAGACATTGGGCGATTTAAGGGCAAAAACTGACCTTACCCAATGTCTGCCCAGCAGGCCCAGTAAAATATAGGAGGGGTAGGTCTCTAAAAGACAGACTTGCGCAGCCACTTTACACACCGCCTTTAGGGTAATGGGTTGCGAAGCCATTAGGCATGTTTAAATGTGGCAAGTGGTATATTGTAAAAATTTATTTGGTCAGGGAAAGAATTTAGAAGAAAGTAACCGGTAAAAATATGCAAAAAGGACTTATGAACTGTCGGACTCAAGGGGGGGTTTTTCTTGCAAAAAGCGTTGCAATAAACAATATTGGGGGAAAACACAAGACCTGCTAAGGTTCGTATAGGGGGCAATTTGGGGGTATCAACATAACGAGAAACCCACTTTCAAACCCCAATTGGAGTTTCATGATGGGAAAATTTCCCTTTAAATTTTAGTTTACATGCTAGAGAAAATTTATATGCATCTGAAAAGGGGGTAGAACAAAGGTATTGTGAAGGAAACGAGGGGAGTCAGGCTTAAACGCTTAAACCAGAAAGGGGTTTATGAGATCTTTTATTTTGGTTGTTTTATTTTGGGGCACTTGCAGGTTCATTTTTGATTTTTTTTAGGGTATTTTGTATTGTGGGGAAAATGTCAACTACCCACATATCAATTTTTTAATCATATTTGGGGTTTTTGGTTATTTTTTCATTTGTATACTGCCCTTCACTAGATTGATATTTAGTATATTTCTCTCTTTTTTATGTATTTTAATCTATTCATGTAAAAATTTGAGAGAAAAATTTTAGCCGGAGGCAGTTCTCTACTTGCTTGAGCATGTTTAATAATGTGAATGTGGTAGTGATTAACACCTAGTGAATATGTATTAGATTTTGGTGTTTGCTTGATACATATTAGATGCCCAAAGCACCGCTAGCGCTTTAATGCCGTGATATTGCGAGACGGCGTTCAATGAAATAAGCGTGTGCGTATTTAACCTGCACAAGCGGATTGATTTCGGCGGTTACCCGGTTACTGACGGGGCTGCGCCGCGAATCGCCTCGTTCTACCGGAATATCGCGAGATTCGGCGACGGGAAATCTTGGCGCATGCGCAGTTTTTAAGGCGAGACGCCCAAAAAAACTGGTTAAAACGGTAAAAAAAGCCACTCCTTCTCCCCCCTATTTAAGTTGGGTGGGTATAATGAAGCCCTAATTATCGGTTAACCCATTGTATGGGGTTCTGGACCATTATTGAAATCCCCCATGAACCCCCCCTTCTGTATTTGGGGGGGAGAAAAGCGTCGGGGGTAAAATTTTGGGTCAATTGGGAGAATTTGGATCGTAATGAAAGGCCCCTTGGGGAAAGCTTGGATTATATCAAGAACACTTAAAGGTCGATATTGATTATTTTTTATCTACCCAATTGTTTAGGGTCCCTGAACTAATCTAATGTACCCCGGCTTATTAAGAGTTGGGAATATAGTTTGGATTTTTTTTCTCCCCCTCTTTTTGTGGCAACTCTTTTTTCCCTTTTGTGATAATACTTGGAATAATACAAATAGGGATTTTCGTTGGCAAAGGGAAGCCTACAGAGGTGGGGCCCCTTTTCGGGACGATGACCGGCCTTTTCAGGGTCTTTACAGGAAAGAGTAAGGGATTTTGGGGCTGTTTTGAACATTTAGGGTTAAGTTTTCTTTTGTATATTTTGTGGTCGAGGTAAGGTTGTGGTTAGCAACCTTTTTTTATAAAAAATTATTAAAAAAGGTATATTTTAGGATAGGGCTTTTGGGGTTATTTATCAGTGATTTTTTCTTTTTTGCACAAACCCTCTTTTGATAGAGATTTTTTTCTTTTTTTTGTGATTCAAAGAATTCTGAATTCTTGATCCCCTTTTAAGCAAACAAACACCATTTAAAAAAATGGGTACGTTATTTGCAAATGTATCCAAACACGCACAATAAGAAAACCCTTTCAAAACCCCCGGTGTGCCATAGCCTTAGAGTCTCACTTTCCTGCTCTCTCTCATGCAATCTGTATCTGGTTTTGGGGTGAAGATAAGGATGAAGATAAGGCTGCACTAAAAATCATAGGACCTCTGGGGAGAGGAGAGAACAAAACTTACACTGTTATACAAGTTGTACATTGACTACGTTGTTTCATAGTGTCTTCAGTGTTGTCCCATGAAAAGATATAATAAAATATTTACAAAAATGTGAGGGGTGTACTGACTTTTGTTATATATGTGTATGTATGTATATACACTATGTGTGTGTTTAAACATTGGACACTTTGTTGCCTCTCACCTCCTTTAACAGGCCTGGAGTTGAGCGGCATTCATCATCTGGTTCTGCAGGGCACTGGTTACAATAAGTGTGTGATGGAGCCATAGGACTCCACTTCTTTGCCTTTCTGTGACTCTTCCAGGATCTCTGCATCTCTGTTGCAACCTGCTTACACTTTGTGACACTCTAAGCTCAGTGTCCACTTCTGTCTGAGAGCATCCTGCTTGAAGCCTTGGAATGGCGAGGTACTGTTGGTCACTTGTAAGCTGTTATCTTGTTCTCATATCAAACTGTGAACAACATGATGCAGAGGACTATTTAAATGCCAATTCAAATTGATCCCCTCAATTTTTGGGGCAATTCAGGGACCAAATACCTTTTGGGAATTTTGCCATTAAGCTCCTGGTTAGAGATAGGCACTTAGACCAAAAAGAACTTTAAAATTAAACTTTTGTGCATGTGCTTTCTTAAGTTAACAGTTTTTATCATTTAAAAAAAAATTCAAGAAATGTTATGTTAATCCTGAAATTTCAACCAAAACCATATTTACTTTACTTTTTGTGAGTTTATGTGTGTGTACATTACATATATTATGTATGTATAGTGTAAGGGATCCTTTGAATCTGTTTAACAATCAGGCGTTTATTTCAGCCTTAAACAAACAGCAACATAAACGTGGACTTAAGTTTAGCCAAAACGAAGGAAAACAAAACAGTCTTACACAGTCTGTGCGGGACACTTAGGGCGCATCCCCATGGCATAGGACAAATACCGGCCGGTTGTCCTGTTTTGCGCCCGTCCCCACAGCCGCGGCGGGGGGGGGGGGGGGCGGCTTTTCTCCGCGATGAGCGGAGAACAGCCATCCCCCCTCCCATTGAGGCGTTCATATTCTGTCCGGAAACCGGACGGAAGAATGAACATGTTCAATGTCTCTTGAGCGGACCACAGGCGGCAAAACCGCCCGACGGAAAACCCGTGCAGTGGGGACTGCTGCACGGGTTTTCCATAGAGCACAATTGTGCTAGTTTTCAACCGTTTTTTCAGGCGGTCTGAAAAACCGCAAACCGGCTGAAAAAACGTACGAAAACCCATGCCGTGGGGACATGGCCTTACAGTCCTGTGTCCAGATAAGCCTCCAGGCTTCCTTGTCTCCAGCTGAGACCGGCGTGTAGTCTGTTCCTGGGAACTCTGCAGCACACCTGCTCTCTTCCTCCACTGCACAGACAACAATCACCTCCCCTACCCACCTGACCACCAGGCTTACATACAGCAAACAAACCCTGACCTGGACCTGAAGATGTGGGAGCAGTCACCCACCCAACTCTATGACTGCTCCTGTGAAAACCAGACCCAGACTACTTGCTGGGCAAGTATACTAACAATAAAACGTGTGTCAGCAACCTACCGCTGCTGACACATGAAATTACTGGCTTTCACCTCACCAACGCCAGGGTCCTTGGTGACACATATCCCTGGTCAACCACAATCCCCTCTGTCCTCTTACAATAGTTTTTCATCTCTGCGCCTGAGGTTCCAAACAAGATCTCTGCTTAGATGTGAACCAGGCCTTAAGTAGACATATTTCCTATCACAAAAATTGTTCTGATTTGCAGAATATAGAAAACATTTCATTTATACCACACAATGAACTCCAATAAAAATTAAACCTCCCAAAAAATTGCAACTTGTCCTGCAAAAAGCTCTCACTTGGCTCATTAAAAAGGCTTTTTGACCTGGACAAAATAATGCTATTGACTGTCTAGCACAGAAAGCATTTATGTTTGAAAAACACAGCAGACATAGTCCAAAAGTGACTATGCTTGCACTGTTGTCTGTTATGGACTTTTCAGGATCTGCCTGGATGCCTTTTTCAGATATCCCAACAGATACTTACAACAGAGGTCACAAATGAGGCCAAAATTACAGCATAAACTCAACTTAGACGAATTCTCAGGGGATGTTCACACATGTTTTTTTTTTAGACACGTGTTAGCATACGTAGAGACCCCAAACACGTTTCTAACAATGTTCACACTAGTTTCAATGTAAAACACTTATTGGCATTTAGACAATACATGTTTTACATATGTCTTTGTGATGTGTTTAACGGATCTGATCAAAGAATTAACATGTCAATTCTTGATCCGTTTTAAGCAACACAAACACCATTTAAAACTATCGGGTACGTTATTTGCAGAATGTATCCAAACACGTACCACAATAAGAAAAACCTATTGCAAAACACCGTGTGCACATAGCCTTAGAGTCTCACTTTCCTGCTCTCTCTCATGCGCTCTGTATCTGGTTTTGGGGTGAAGATAAGGATGAAGGATGAAGATAAGGCTGCACTAAAAATCAGAGGACCTCTGGGGGGAAGAGAGAACATATGGGGACACCAGAGTAGGCGGCAGAAACAGTGTAAGAGACCATGTAAAATTGCTCTGCTAGCTGCCAGTGAATTAACTCCAGCAACCTGCTGACCTGACCCCTTGTCAGACTCTCAGCTCAAGCTGAACTGTTTACCTATGTAATTAGCCGATAGTGATGGAACTTCTTCTGAGAAGACAATATGACTGGAGCAGTAAGATACTCCTATCTGCACTGCCGAGCTGTCCCTCTCACCACAGGTCTGTCAGGCTGACTAAGCACAGCACACATGCTCAGTTATGCCAGTCAGCCTAAATAAGAAGTATCTCACAGCGCCCATCCTAATGCTTGTGATCTGCATTCAAGGGCGGGTTCCTGAATTGGAAGGATACTGGTGGCCATTTTCCCCAGCCATATTGTTTATCTCCTTGACAAATAGAGCAGGCTTTGCTAATTATTTAGGTATTTAATCATTTTATTATTGTGACATGTAGTTTCTAACTTAAAATAATGCAAAACACAGCTATCAATATCTAAAATGTTGACAACAAAAGTGATTGAAAATGGACAAATTGCCAATAAGATTTGTAGCCCCAGGTTAGTTGTTAGGTGAAAATGTAAACAATTTCTTTGAAAAATTATCAGACACCTGAGCTTTCCCAGCTAAACTAAATAAATGTGTAAGTAATTACCATATATAATCCAGTATAAGTCGAGTTTTTCAGCTGAAAAATCTGTCGCTGTCACTGTTGGCACTCGAGCGCTGCAATGGCCCAGGCGCTGGCAGGGATGCTTCAGCTATATACGACTCCTTAGGGAGTGTCCAGGCACTGCCATGGCCTGGGCGCTGTTGGTGATAACTTCAGCTGTATGCGATCTCCTCGGAGCGCATACAGCTGACTTTCCGGTCACCCGCCATGGCCCAGTCATATAGTCAGCTATATGCGACTCCTGGGGGGTCTGTTTGCAGACCATTTTCAAATCCGGAAACCATCTGTAAAACCAATTGAAAACCCTTGTTCTGGGGACAAGCCCTTAAAATAGCTAGAGCGAGCCTGTAGTAATACTTTTGTTTCAGATAATATATATACTGTCATTTCTGACTAGCTATCTAATACTGCTGGCGTTTGTGGTACATCAGCAATAACCTCTAAGCTCAGACTTGCTAACTAAAAAGATTTCAATCATGGCTGCCCCCCTCCCGCCAAATGCCAACAGTATTAGATAGCTAGTCAGAAATGACAAAATATATATTATCGGAAACAAAAGTATTACTGCAGGCTTGGTTTTAAAGGTGTTTGATTAGGTGAGTACAGAATCAATAAAGGTTACGTTTTAGAGCAATTACGTAGGTATTTATTTAGTTTAGCTGGGAAAGCTCAGGGGCCTGCTAAAAAGGACAAATTGTGCCCAAAGTGTCAATATTTTTGTGTGGCCACCATTATTTTCCAGCACTGCCTTAACTCTCTTGGGCATGGAGTTCACTAGAGCTTCACAGGTTGCAGCCACTAGAATCCTCTTCCACTCCTCATGATGACATCACGGAGCTGGTGGATATTAGAGACCTTGCTCTCCTCCACCTTCCATTTGAGGATGTCCCACAGATGCTCAATAGGGTTTAGGTATAGAAACATGTGTAACGACAGGAGAAGTGGATCCTCTAGACCACCGCAAGCTGTGGTATAAGCCACGCCAGGGAGCACAATCTAAGTAGGTCCTGGTGTTCACCAGAGCCCGCTGCAAGGTTTCCTACCAGATCGCCACCCCTGACAAGACTTGCTTGTGGTGGCAGCCGAGGTGTAGCGAGGTACAGAATCATTACGCAATTTGTAGTCAGGAACAGGCAGGAAGGTCAGGGCAGGTGGCAATGGTTTGTGGTCAAGGGACAGAGGCAACTGGAACGGTACACGGTGTAGCAACAGAACAACTTCAGAAACGCTTTCTCAGTAGGCAAAATTCACTAAAGATCCAACAAGGGAGTCGGGAATGGGCAGGATTAAATAGGATCAGAGTCCCGTGATTGCCAATTTAAATTTAACAAAGCCGGCACATGCGCCCCCTACAGAGTGGGGACGCATACGCCAGGAGGCAGAAACAACTGCTGGAGCGCAGACCGGAGAGTAGGAGCGGGATAGAGCAGAGAAGTGAGCATGCCCACAGCTTAACATTTGGGTTGCGGCGCCACTCACCAGCGAGACACGGGTGTGCCTGCAACCTGGTGTGAGGGTCGCAGTAGCACCTGTGACATTACTCCTCCCTCTTTGGCCTCCCCCTTTTTCTGACCTGGAGGAATCTCTGGAGTAACTTACGGTCCAGAATGCTGTCTTCTTGGTCCCAGGACCTTTGTTCTGGCCTGAACCCCGAACAAGGAAATGTCACTTCCCCTTGTTTGTCTTCATGGCCAGAATCTCCTTTATAGTAAAAACGTTTATGGCGTCAGTTTCAAGAGCAGGAGGGGTGACCTTCTGGGAGAAATGATTCAGGAGAAGTAATTTCAGCAAGGAAATGTGGAAGGAGTTCAGGACACACATGGTGGGTGGAAGATGGAGCTTATAGGCCACTGGGAATAGCCCCAGAAAGCGAGGGCCCAGTTTGCAACTGGGGATCTTGAGCTGAATATATCTGGCTGACAACCACACCTTGTCTCTTGGAGCAAAGATCGGGTGAGGTGTCCTCTTTTTGTCTGTTTGGGCCTTCATGTGAACAGATGCCCATTGCATAGACTGGCGTGTCTGATCCCAGATGTTCATTAGGTCCCGGACTTGGTCCTCCATGGCAGGAACCTCAAAAGGCACCGAGAGGAGGAGTGGTAGGCAGGGATGCTGTCCATAGTCAATATAAAAGCTAAAGGTACCATCAGACTCTGAATCCAAAGAATTGTAAGAGAACTCTGCCCATGGCAACAGTTTGGCCCAGTTGTCTTGACGCACCGAAACAAAGTGGTGCAAGTAGTTGCCCAGGACTTGATTGACCCTCTCTACTTGCTCGTTTGTCTGTGGATGGTAGGCCGATGAAAAGTCCAACTTCATCTGTAGCTGGGAGCAGAGGGAGCACCAGAACTTCGAAATGAATTGGACCTTCAGTCTAAGACAATATGCCAAGGAAGTACATGCAGACGGAAGATGTCTGATTGGAAAAAGAGACTGGCAAGGCGTGGAGCAGAGGGTAGGCCCCACAAAGGAACAAGATGAGACTTTTTTGAGACCCGGTCAGTTACTACCCAGACAACGGTATTACTGGAGGAGAGAGGAAGATTGGTGACAAAGCCACTTGGGTCGATGGGCTATTGGGGATGGGTAGTGGCTGTAGCAGACCTGCTGGCTTGATGCGAGGCGACTTGTTATGGGCACAAGAAGTACAAGGTTCAACAAACTCACAAACATCCTTAACAAGATCAGGCCACCAATAAAAAATGAAATATTATTCTGCAGACTCTACATGTACCCTTGTCTTTCCATTATTGATACCTGAATGCTGTTTTGACGATTCACCTTGTCTCTATATCAGTATTTGTCTGCCATAATCAAAATGTTCAATGTCTTCATCCGCTTGTACATGTACTAATGTTTTTCATGATTTGTTACTTATATTTTCTTCTTGATTGCATTGCTGAATCTTATTTTCTCATCAATAAAAATCTTTTGAAAAAAAAGAGATATTAGAGAACAAGATTTTTGCACCCCAGGATGTCCAGTAACTCGAGAGCAATGTCCCCATACTGGTATCTTCTTCCGTAGCGCAGGGCACCCTATGTCTTACCCGGAAGAACACACTGGAGGTCCACGGGAGCAGCAGAGATCAGGCGTTCAGGGGGAATGATGTGCTGAGGAACTGTTTCTTCCCCTATCACGTCAGAGGCACAAGAAAGGGCAGCCGCATTGACGTTCTTATCCACAGGGTAAAAATTAAATAGGAAATCGAACTGGGAAGAGGGACCATTGGACTTGGTGCGAGTTTAAATGTTGGGCTGTCTGAAGATATAGGAGGTTTTTGTGGTTGGTGTAGATATTGACCGGGTGATGAGACCCCTCAAGTAGATAGCGCTATTCTTCCAAAGTCAGTTTGATAGCCAGTAATTCCTGGTCCCCGATGGTGTCATTCTGCTCTGTGGAGGAAAAAAGTTTTAGAATAGCCACATGTGAGGATCTTGCCTTTGGGACCCTTTTGAGTCAGAACTGCTTCTAAGAAAAATGGCTTCTCTGTATCTGACCGGGAAAACACGAGTGCAGAGGCAAATGCCGAAAACCGCTGTATGGCCCGAAGGCCAATGGGCCATGGCCACTGCAGAATGGCAGGCAATTTAGCGGGGTCCATCTGCAGACCTCTGTCCGAGATGATATAGCCGAGAAATGGGAGGCTGTTCTGGTGGAAGAGGCACTTTTCTAGTTTGGCATAGAGGCGATTATTCCGTAGACTAGTCAGAACCTGGCGCACGTGAACCTTGTGGGACTCTGTGTTAGGTGAGAAAATCAGGATATCATTCAGATAGACAACAACACAGGTGTATAGAAGGTCCCTGAATATGTCGTTGACGAAGTTCTGGAAGACCACAGGAGCATTACAGAGTCCAAAGGGCATAACCCTGTGCTCAAAGTGCCCATCATGAGTGTTGAAGGCCGTTTTCCACTCGTCTCCCTCACAGATCCCAATGAGGTTGTAAGTTCCCGCAGGTCGAGTTTGGAAAAAAATCTTGGCTCCATGGAGTCGGTCAAAGAGTTGAGTAATCAACAGCAAGTGCTACCGGTTCCTTATGGTTATCTTTTTGAAACTGCGGTAATCAATACATGGAACCTTCTTTTTTTTCTCTGCGAAAAAGAACCTGGCACCAGCTGTAGAGGAGGACTTACAAATTAACCCCTTCTGGAAGTTTTCTTGGATGTAGGAAGACATGACCTGAGTTCTGACAATGGATAGACCCTGCCATGGGAAAGAGACATACCAGGCAGCAGTTCTATAGGGGAGTCATAACAACGATGAGGGGGAAAAGTCTCAGCTTGCTTCTCAACAAAGGCTTGAACGACATTAGTTGAGAAGTGGGAAGCACCGGGCGAGGTGCCACCAAACAGTGAGACTGGCAGTCTTGACCCCAACATGGGACTTCACCGTCTTCCAATTGAGCATAGGGGCACGATGTTGCAGCCATGAGAGACTGAGAATTGCTGCGGAAGAACAGGGTAGCACATAACAGAAACATAACAGAAAACCCAGGGGTGGCTGACAGCAGAGGTTGGTTTTTATAGCCAGCAAGACAAGGAAATGGGCGTCAGCTGCTAATGCTGAGGTCAGGATAACCTGGAATGGAGAACGCTGAACCTCCACACAGTAAAGGTATGTGGTAGGCAGGTCACGATCCTTACAGAAATTCAGTAATGTGATAGACAGGTCCCTGTTTTTAATATTTATGGACTATTCCAAAGGATTGGCATATAGCAAATGTGGTGTCAATATTCAAAAAGGGGACAAAAAGTGATCCTGGAAGCAAAAGGCCGGTAAATTGAACCTCTGTTGTGGGTAAAATGTTTGAAGATTTTCTAAGAAATGCTATCCTGGACTATCTCACTGAATATAAATGTAGAACGCCGTTCCAGCATGGGTTCATGAAGGATCGGTCCTGTCAGACTAACAAACAAACTAACTGAGATCAAACAGGGTCTGGATACATATCTAGATGTTATAATAGAACAAGATGTTCTAGATGACACAGGTATATTCTTAGAAGAAGGGATCTGGAATACATTTCTAGATGTAATAATAAAACAAGTTCTAGTGACCAGGATTCTGGAGAGGTTCTGGATACATTTCTAGATGTAATAATATAACAAGTTATAGTGACCAGGATTCTGGAGAAGGGTCTGGATACATTTCTAGATGTAATAATATAACAAGTTATAGTGACCATGATTCTGGAGAAGGGTCTGGATACATTTCTAGATGTAATAATAGAACAAGTTATAGTGAACATGACTCTGGAGAAGGGTCTGGATACATTTCTAGATGTAAGTAATAGAACAAGTTATAGTGCCCGGGATTCTGGAGAAGGGTCTGGATACATTTCTAGATGTAATAATAGAACAAGTTATAGTGACCGGGATTCTGGAGAAGGGTCTGGATACATTTCTAGATCATAGTTGCCAACTTTTGAAAATGAAAAAGCAGGAGATTTTAGTGGGCGGCAAAAATTTGCATGGACACGCCCATCTTGTCGGTATGCCACGCCCCTTCAAAAAGCCACACCCACTCCACCTAACTGCAAACGCTTTGGAAGAAAGCCAGGTAGATGCCCTTATAGCCAGGTAGTAAACCCCCCCCTAAGCAGGTAGTGCCCTTACGGAGGTAGATGCCCC
>JAODAL010023334.1:0-62867 GCA_025379985.1 Phyllomedusa bahiana | reverse complement strand
CTTAAAAAGGCGTGGAGGAGAAAAATGAAGAGCCATATTATTATGACCGGCTATCAGGAAGGGTTTAAAGGTCTTGGAAAACCCCTTTAAAATCCATGTAAATGTTGCAGTCAAAAAGATCTAAACTCAAGGCTCTATCTAGCATTGTAGTGCTAACAACTGAGGCAATATGACGCCTCCATGGACCTTCAAGGCAAAATGTTGCATTTTTTTTTTAGATTTTATGTATCCCTTTATTTAGATTTGATTTTTTATTGAGTCTCATGTTTGTAAATATAATATGTCTTACCAAAAGAGTATTAATGAGCAAATATTTTAAAAATAATCCATAACACAATATATCATTCCAGAGTGATTGGTCTAAAAAGACTTACATATGTCTTCTAAGTAATGGCATCTACCAGGTTTACCATTCTGACATTTGAAATAGTAAAAAAGTTGACCAACTTCTAAATGCCAATCTATAAAATGCCTGGTTTCTCATTATCTGTGTAGTTTGTTTTTGTTTTATTATGCATTTCTTGAAAAAAAATCCAAGCTTCTATTCTGTTTTGGTTAGTGGGTTTTGTTGTCATTCCTTCCTAAAGCGCTGTTTCCTCACATTTACATCTATCAGCCTCTTTAATGTGATATTCCATTTAAACTGCCTTTTAATTGTACGTGCTGCCTTGGCAGAACATGACTGATGTACTAGCGTTAATTAGGACTCCAGTCAGCAGCCTCCGCCAGCTGGAAACTGAGAAACAAGCGTAAATTATTCTGTCATCAATCAGCTCGAAAATGTTTGAATCACTAATTAGTTTGCAATTTGGGTGACAGTTTATCTGACGCAGGCGGTGTCAAAAACTTCAGATCTAAGATGAATAATTTGCCAGCAACAAGCACATATTCCCTGCTTTTAAATACATGAAGGTTTATCTGCATGTTGAAAGGTGGCTCAGCAGTCTTCATTAGCTTCCAACTGGGACTATGTAAATGAGGAATCAGTGTGAGGCACTTCAGTCTGTGGTGGCTTAGTAGATGGTATTTAGAAAAAGAAAGCCTCTTTTCTCTCCCTTTTATTAATAATTCATAGACTGATAGACCAGGATGTTTGGGCTTTAACAGCTTAAAAAAAACACAACGTTAAAAGGCAATCACCCCTTTTTACATGAAAATGAGTTGTTCTGCATCTTGCTGTTTAACTGATTTATTCTTCCGCCTTGTCATGTGACTAGAATGTTAAACAGCTAGTGATTAGCCCTTGTCCTTTAAAACAAAACGATTACTGAGTCCTCGCTAAATGGCTACCTTGTGCCGTCTTCGGGAGGGATGCAGACAGAAAAAGCGGCTGACAGCAGATGGAAGAAAAGATTCATGACTTAAAAGAACAGTTTTTATGCAATTTTCTACAGGCCATTAATGTCACTATAGGAATTTTTTTTTTCCTAACCTTAAAATTATCTGTCTAACAAATGGAAGGGTTTTTCATCTTTAGAAGAATTCTGATCTTCTACACATTTAATAGACAGACAAAATTGTGCATGTCAGCTTAAAACGAATTTTCTGTAGGAAATCCCATACAATAATGTTAGGCATGTAGAACCAAAGACACCATGAAGGCAAGTACACTGCAATTCTCAGTCATTGTTTTATGGAAAATATAGAAATGGTCTAATCATGAGAAATGTCAGCACTAGGAGGGTTTGGGTGATTAAAAGGGCTTGGTCAAATAACCTAAGCAAGTGTATTGGCATTTAACAAACACACACTTGAGTCACATTATTGTGACTTACAATGTCAGCAGCATGTTGCTCATGAAGGAGTTCATGTGTCATAATATGGCTTGGTGGGTATGTTAGATGTGTGATAGGATGTCTGCACACATCCCTCATGGTTGTCATGGGTAAAAGAGTCAATTTGTCAGAGTTGTGAAACAGTGGTGAAAGTTTATCATGAGCGGACAAATGGCACCACTGTGAATAAATGCTATGGAAACTGTGGAGCACCACGTGCCGTTAATGTGAGAAGTGAATGTCAGCTATGAAGGTGCACCAGTGGGCAGACATGATACAGTGGAGCAGCTCACCACCAAAATAAACTAGGTGGCTACCAAACGTGTGTCGAATGCAACAGTTTAGTGAGCCTTACCGCGTAAGAAGGCTCCAAAGCAGATGGATGGTCACTGCACCTCTGCTAACAAAGGTGCATCACCAGAAAAGGCTTTAGTTGTTATAGTAGTATCAGAAGTAGACCTCCATTGAATGGCAATGGGTTTGCTCCTCCAATGAGTCACATATTCTGTTTTATCAAATTGATGGATATGGACATGACCCTAGGCAACGCCTATACTCTGCTGCTTCTAGCCAACCCTCCAATCCCTTACCCCAGCAATCCAATAATGAAGACACGGAGTCACGGATTGGATAAATTGGCCACAGCAGCCGTTTTATTAACATACAAATAAATAATAGATAAATAACAAATAACCATCAATTGAAAGCAAATGAGCATCACATACCCATTTGCCCTGAAACCGCTACCCCCAACAACCTTCCCAACACCTTTTTATACCATCCTTAAACAACCAACTTGGGGCTGAGGCCCTTGAAGTTAAATAATCCAACCACCAGGGACTGGTGAAACTCCTCCTTCTTCACACTGCTGATTTACTCCCAGCCGTCACCCCCGGCTTCAGGGCACCAAAAAGCCACCTCAGGCGGCTAACCACTCCGCAACCTGCTCCCAAGGACGCTGCCCTGTGGAGCCCCAACTTTCGCCAGCCCGGTCCATCCAAGAAACTGGGAGCCAAGCCGAAACCCGACTCCCCCACTCCTTTAACCGACTCCAAGGACCCCAATCCGCCAGCCACTGTGACAAACAGCTCCCTCCTCATACAAAGCACTTGACCAAACCATTTCCGCATCCTACAGGCCAACCAACGCCTCCCTCCTCAAAAAGCACCACCAATAGGGCGGGAGGGTGGGACTTCAGAACTACTGCCGACACGCATCTGCTCCTGCACCGCGCGGGGCACGGCTTTATATGCCGGCCCTGCCCCGTGTGACGCGCGTCCGGCCCCGCTCCCTTGATGTCCCGCGGCGTACAGCGCGCCGAGTCATGAGGGGCCTCCCCCCAGGGCTGAGCCCCCATGTCCGGCCCCATACTTGACCCTAGGTAACGCCTATACTCTGCTGCTTCTAGCCAACCCTCCCATCCCCCACCCCAGCTAACTAATAATGAAGACACAGAGTCACGGATTGTATAATTTGGCTACAGCAGCTGTTTTATTAACATACACATAAATAACAGATACATAACAAATAACCAACAATTGAAAGCAAATGAGCATCACATACCCAGTTGCCCTAAAACCGATACCCCCAGCATTCTTCCCAAGACCTTTTTATACAATCCTTAAACAACCAACTTGGGGCTGAAGCCCTTGGAGTTAAATAATCCAACCACCAGGGACTGGCGAAACTCCACCTTCTTCACACCACTGTTTTACCCCCAGCCGTCACCCCCGGCTTCAGGGCACCAAAAAGCCACCTCAGGCAGTTGACCACTCCGCAACCTGCTCCCAAGGACGCTGCCCTGTGGAGCCCCAACTTTCGCCAGCCCGGTCCATCCAAGAGACTGGGAGCCAAGCCGAAACCTGACTCCCCCCACTCCTTTAACCGACTCCAAGGACCCCAATCCGCCAAAGCTAGCGACCGTGACACCTCACGATCGTGACGCCCCCCATAGCCCCAAGGCTCTCTAAAGCCCCTCCCGAATGTCAAGCGACCACAAATCTAGCCCGACGGCATTCAGATGAACTCCGTCCCTCCTCCAAAACTCCCCATCACCCGGTTCAAACTCCCTATGCCTAACCACAAACCCCCCATTCCTCACCACAAATAACGCAACAGCCCTATTCACCTTGAACCTTGTCCTATTCATGCCTGCTACTGAATCCGCGTTCCTCCATGCCATCCTAGGCACGATGTCAGACCAGAACGTCACCAATCTAGGATAAAGAGACCAGAGCCGAAGCAAGTCGAAGCGCACGTCCCTTATTAATTCTCTGATAGGCCGCAAGCCCAGATCATTCCCCCCCAACATGCAATACCACCACATCCGGCGGACGATCCCAGGAAACAAAACGGTGAAACTCTGGGAGAACCTGACTCCAGACCATTCCTCGTTTCCCGATCCACCGAACTACCGCCGTTTCCTCTGGGATTCCAAACTGCTGGCCACTCGCCCGAAGGGCTGTTCGTTGTGCACCCCAATGCACGAACGAATGGCCAAAAATCCAAATCAATCGTCCTGAAAAAAAGGAAAGAAAATAACACCAACACAGGTCATAGCAATAAAACATGCGGTCCCTACCCCCACCCCTTATACACCCTGAATCAAATGTGGACGAATGTATAGACGATAGCGGTCCGAATCCCACCTCCCAATCTTTTGCACTGAGTCTGCGTCCAGTCCCCATCCAGCAGCCTCTGTCGCCGCCCCGATTTGAAACGAATGTGGCACGAACTGCACAGGATCCAAACCCAATCCCTCCAAGCACCGCCGGAAAACTGCCGTAAATTGAAACCGGGACAAAAAGCTGACATCAGCGTGAAGGAGCAGGGGGCCAGGAGACTCCCCGCGCCGCCTCATATACTCGCTGAAACTGCGAACCGGGCACATCAGGGCTCCCTCCACCGCTCCCAAGCGCACCAGCTTGCCTTTTCCCAACTGATCTGTCTTGGACCTTCTAATAAGCACCGCTAGACCCTCCTGCGTGCTCTGCACATCTTCCCATCTTAAGCCCCCTTCCACAGCCCTGCTCGGACAAACCAGCTCCCCGATGCGCAATGCACCGAAAAAGGCCAACGAGAAGGCAACACGGAATAGAATGACCTCAAAAATCCGAGGTACAAATCCCAACCAATTTAGCGCCCAATCGCTCCAACAATTTAAACACAACCAGGCGCCGCTTATCCACCCTCTTTGTACCACGCCTCATCCCTTTTAAAGCCTGAACCACCCCAAACGTCTTAGTCACATCTGCTAACCCCCGTGCCTTAAATCCAAAAGCCAAGGCGACACTCTAGAAACTGACCATCCCTCATCAGCCGCATGGCCGATAAAAAATAAACAACGCCGCCGTGCACTCCCCGTCCGAAGATAGTGGCCCAATACCCTGCAGCCACTTTTCCAAGAGGGCCCAAGAAGCCTTGTATGCGTCCCACGTCCACGGAGCTAACGATAACCTGAACAGCCGGTTTGCGGAATCAAAACCAAGGTCCACAGGTCCTCGGGGCACTCTACTTCCGCAGCTGCTGCCTCTGGTGCCAGCTCCCGGAAACACTCCAACTGAAAACGAGATAAAGCGTCAGCCACATCGTTCTTCACACCCGGGACATCAGTCGCCGTTACCTACGTGTTTAGCCAGACATAGCAACACCAAGCGACGCAACAAGCACAAAACAGGTGGTGACGAGGCCGTTAATGAGTTAATCACCTGGACCACTCCCATATTATCGCAATTAAAGTGAACCTTCTTGTTTTGAAAACGATCACCCCAAATTTCCACAGCCAAAACAATGGGAAACAATTCCAGCAGGGCCAAGTTCTTGACCAAACCAGCCCTCACCCACTCCGCCGGCCAGCACCCTGCACACTAGTCCCCTTGGCAATATTCCCCAAACCCCACGCTTCCCGCCGCATCAGTGAACACCTCGATGTCTGCATTACTTAAAGCTTTGTCCAAGATAATCGAAAGCCCATTATATTGTGCCAGAAAAGACTGCCACACCTTCAAATCTTCCTTGAACCCTTTCGTCAACCGAACAAAATGGTGCGGAGTCTGCACCCCCGCCATTGCCCCCGCCAACCGCCATGAAAACACCCTCCTCATTGGAATAATCCGGCAAGCAAAGTTTATCTTGCCCAAAAGAGATTGTAGGTCCCTAAGTGTCACCTTCTTGCAACCCAGGAGTCTAGATATCCCCCTTCTCATGTCCACCACTTTCTCCTCCGGTAGCCGACACTCCATGAGCATTGAATCAATGCATATGCCCAAGAAATTAATCGAAGTGGTAGGCCCCTCTGTCTGTCCGGAGCCTATGGAATCCCAAAATGTGCCGCCACCCATTGCATCGTTGCCAACAGCGACCCGCAAACCTCTGAGTCCGCTGGGCCAATGCAAAGGAAATCGTCCAAATAATGAATAACAGATGTTAAACCCGAAACATCCCTTACCACCCATTCCAAAAATGAACTAAATGCTTCAAAATAAAAGCATGAAATGGAACACCCCATCGGCAAACACCGATCTATGAAAAATGACCCCTCCCAAAAACACCCCAACAGCCGGGCACTATCCGGGTGCACCGGTAATGACCGAAAGGCGGATTCGATATCCGTTTTGGCCATCAACACCCCACGACCGTGAACACGAACCCAACGAAGTGCTGCGTCGAAAGACGTATATACCACCGAACATAATTCAGGGTCAATACCATCGTTGACCGACAAACCCCTCGGAAACGACAAGTGATGGATTAACCGAAATATATTAGGTTCCCTTTTTGGCACTACCCCTAATGGGGAGACCACAAAATCAGGAACCGGATGCGAAGCAAACGGGCCCGCCAACCTGCCCAATGCCACCTCCTTCGCCAGCTTTTCTGATACCCCCTCGGGGTGCAACAGCGACGAACGTAAGTTTTTTAACCCAAAAGGAACCTCATGGGCGGGGGATGGGATACGAAACCCTTCCCGAAAACCCCCGTCCAACAAGCGCGCCACCGACCGATCCGGATACCTATTTATGTATGGCTCCATCGCGAGAATGTTCACTGGCGTCAGTCCCTTGCGAAGGACCAGCCCCTTTTCCCCTGCCTTTCCGCATGCACCAGGATGCCCCATGGTAGGCCGCACTGCACATCGAGCAAACGTGCTTAAAGCGGCAGACTGTCCCGAAACGACATTGATTGTCGTTAAATTGCCAGCAGACCCCGGCCTTGAATCCCCCTGGGACCCGCCCCCAAAAGACCCAACACCCCTCTGCTGACTAGAGCCCCTGGGTCCACCCTGAAAGGGCTGGCCATAACGTGTCGGGGCCATCACCCTCAGCCATAACCCTTTTCTCTGACAAAATTGTTCGTCATAGCGGAGCCATGCCTGCCCCCCGTAAACTCGTTGTGCCTCCCCTATGGAGTCCAAGTAGCAAAATAGGGCCGAGCAATGCTCAGGGGATTTCTCCCCCACGACGCTCGCTAATATGGCAAACACCTGCAGCCAGTTTTGAAAAGTCTGCGGTATTAACCGCCACCTACACTTCTCCTACTCCTTTTTTTTACTCTCGTCCCGGTTACCCTTTGCTAAATTGAACTTCTCTAATGGAAGAAGAGAAAAAATTTCGACGTATTCGTCGTTCCAGATTCTTTTACCTCCTTTTTTAAGTGAGTGCCCAACGGGCCCTCAAAGCAAACATATACCTCGCCTTAAGTCCTATCATCAAGGCGCACCCTATCCACTGAATCCTGCTCTGTTTGCACAGACACTGCCCCCCTTGCCGCTGACCCACACCCTACACCCAAGTACCCCACCCCCATCGGAGGAGGAATAGGAACCGCCAATGACCCTACCACTGACCCCCAGGCCGAAAGGGGAGACATTGGGCCCCCTGGTGCACACGGGAATCGTGCTAAAAACTAGCGCAAACTACCCGCTAACTCCTGCCACGCCGAACCACTCCCAACCCCTGGAGCTAACCCCGCCACTGACCCTTGCGCCGCTGGCGACAAGGCAAACATGGATGAAGACTCACCAGGCTGCACGGGAGCTGTGGTCCTGCCAGCCACGCTGCCCGATCCTCGACACCTTTCTCCACGCTCTGGAACACTGTCGTATCCTTCTCGTATTCCCGTCTCCGATCGCCACTGATCTGGAACGCGATGAACCTCCAACCGTACGCTTCCCTCAACGTCTTTCGATGGAAGATCCCCAGGTGGATCTCCACGCCACATCTCAGGCACCAACCCACTAGGCCCTGCCGTCCACCAACCATCGGCGTCATGCCTGGAACCGGTGCTGCTCCTCGACCCGTACTCTGGTGGCTCCACACTCTGCCGACGCTCCCTGGTGGGCCCCCCGACCTGTTCTTCGCCAGGGGAACCTGCCGCAGCCGCGAGAGTCCCGGATGCAGGAACCGCAACAGGCGCCACCACAGACCCTAGGCAACGCCTGTCGCGCTCCGTCGGGCCCGCCGCCTAGTTGGATTCCCCCTAGACCGAACTGCATGCGACCGCCCGGAAGGTCCCCTGAAGGGCTCGGATGCCGAATGCGGGCCCGGGGGGTAACCTCAGGGCTTAAGCGCTCCGGGGGCCGGATCCGGCGCCGGGACTGAGCAGAAAACCAGGGACCTCACTGCCGGAGACAGAGGCTGCAGCCGCAGCCCCTCCCCCCAATGCACCCCGTACCTGCTCTTCTAGCCAGCCAGGGCCGCACTCCCCAGCCGCCCGGCCCCGGATGGCCCCGCCCCCTTTACCTCCCGCAGCGTACGGCATGCCGGCTCATGAGGGGCCCCCCCCCCAGGGCTGCGCCCCCATGTCCGGCCCCGTACTTATCAGGTGCTAACATCAGAGAACAAACACCTGCAACCATTGGTGGAAGAACACAAGCTTGTGGTGGCAAAGTTATGGTTTGGGGCATGCTTTGGTGGCATTCTCTCGGGGCACTCATTCCTGTGAAAGGCACTGTCAACTGATTTGGGTATGAATCCATACCTACAAGACACATACACCCATACTTGCTGATTGTCTTCCCTGGGGAGGATGGGATCTTTCAGGAAGACAATGCGACCTATCACACAGCTAGAAATGTTTGACATTGGCTGGAAAAGCATTACCAAGTGTTTCCCTGGCCTCAACTTCCCAGACTTTAACCCCTTAAGCCAAACGCCTGAAAAGTACTTAATGACCACCACATTTTTTTAGCTTTTGCCTTCTTGCGTTTCAACAGTCGTAACTTTTTTTTTTTTTCAATGACACAGTTGTATGAGCCTCATTTTATTACAGGCCAAGTGTTTTTGGGGGAATAGTTTAAGTTCACTTATAAATTATTACAGAATTGTTTTTTAATTTTTCCATTTTTTTTTACATTTTTTTACACCATTCACAGTTCACACTTAATAATTTGTTAGATTAATTCTATAGGTTATTACAGTTTTGTGGATATCTAATATGTGTAGTTTTTTTGTGTGTGTAATGTCTGTACAATTATTTTTATTAAATATATTTATGTTATTTATTTTTATACACTTTGGGCGACATGTATGATCGGGCTTTTCGCCTGTTTTCAGGCGTATTCTCCGCCTCCCAGCCCGAATCCCACTGTCGGACTCAGGGAATCGGTGTTAGGCTCAGTGTTCGCCACTTTCAGCTGCGCCCCGCATGAAGAGGCGGGCAATGGGCGCGGTGTGGGCACGGGGTAGGCGTTCCGGGGCGGGACACGGCGCGCTCAAATACTCCAAGACATGTACGATGGCGAGTCGGCAAAGCGAGGCGCAGTGCAGCGCTCGGCAGCTCCAACAAGCAGACCGGGTTTATTTTGATCTAAATGCTCCGGCGGAGGCGAAGTGAAGCAGGATCGGAACATGCGAGGAAGCAGATAGAAGATCGCAACAGAAATCTCGGCGCTCCGCTCCGTGCAGCAGGAGTATGATTCCGAAAAAAATCGCCTTTATAAAGGTGGAAAACAGTGTCAGAAAAGAGCTGAACGTAAAAAATAAGCATAATTTAAAAAAAATCACTTTCCAAAACTCTAGAACGGCGCAATATCAAGAAATCGGATATTGGAAATTGCTGGGAAATACAGTAATTCAAATTCTGAAACCTATTCTCATTGGTCGCCATAAACCGGCGAATCAGAATAGGAGCGACAGTGAACCATTAAAACCTATGGGGAAGGATTGACCAATCAGAATCCACGGCGGGACAGTTCAAAAAACAATAAAAATGGTGAAAAAAGCTGATTGGCTGAGCTAGCGGGGGCTTGGCTAGCTCGGCCAATCATAATAGGAGCGACAAAGACCCATTATATCCTATGGAGAAGTTTAGACCAATCAGAATCCATGGCGGGACAGTTCAAAATACAGTAAAAATGCTGAAAAAAGCTGATTGGCTGAGTTAGCGGGGCTTGGCTAGCTCGGCCAATCAGAATAGGAGCGACAAAGACCCATTATATCCTATGGAGAAGTTTAGACCAATCAGAATCCACGGCGGGACAGTTCAAAATACAGTAAAAAATGCTGAAAAGAGCTGATTGGTTAAGCTAGCGGGGACTTGGCTAGCTCAGCCAATCAGAATAGGAGCGACAGAGACCCATTAAAACCTATGGAGAACTATTGACCAATCAGAATAGGAGTGACAAAGTCCCATTATATCCTATGGAGAAAAATTGACCAATCAGAATAGGAACGACAATGTCCCATTATATCCTATGGAGAAAAATTGACCAATCATATTCAAAAACATGATAAACATGATTTTATTGATTTAATTTTTTTTTCATTACCCCCATATTATCATTCGTTTTATATACACATCGTACAATTCTGAAGTGTTATAATTTGATTTCGGCCCTGTACAGTTTTATTTCAGATTGCATTAGAAAACCCATAGGAGCGTAGCTCGCTCTCCCATTGGTCCAAATAACGGCGCCTTTTTAACTAGCCAATCACAGAGGCGCTCAAGTTTCTTTTACCCCATAAACTCTATGAGAAAGTAGCTCGCGCTTGATTGGCTAAGCTGGACGAGCCCACCGCTCAACCAATCAGCTCGTTTCTGCATTTTTACTGTATTTTGAACTGTCCCGCCTTTGATTGATTGGTCAATTTTCTCCATAGGATATAATGGGACATTGTCGCTCCTATTCTGATTGGGCAATTCTCCTCCATAGGTTATAATGGGACCCTAGTCGCTCCTATTCTGATTGGCCAAATGGATTATGCCCGACCAATGAGAATAGTTTTAAACAATTTGAATTACTGTATTTCCCGGCAATTCTCTCTATTGCAATTCCCTATGTAGCGCCGGTCTCGGCGACAAACGCGTTGTTCGGGATTTAACTGCTTTATATGTAAAGAAGGGTTCGGCTCTTTATTTGATAATGTTTTACATTTAATAAAAATAATTTTTTTTTTTAATACTTCATGCCGCACGGCGCTGAGCGCCGAGATTTCAGAGCGCCCATCTCTCCATAGACTATAATGGGAGAAGTAGTTTGCGCTCTGATTGGCTGGGATAGCCAAGCCCCTGCTAGCTCAGCCAATCAGCTCTTTTCTGTCTTTTTACTGTATTTTGAACTGTCCCACCTTTGATTTTGTTTGGTCCAAACATCTCCATAGGATATAATGGGACTTTGTCGCTCCTATTCTGATTGGTTAATACTCCTTATAAGGTTAGAATGGGGCCACTGTCGCCTCCTATTCTGATTGGTTCAAACTTCTCCATAGGATATAATGGGTCTTTGTCGCCGTGGATTCTGATTGGTCTAAACTTCCCCATAGGTTTTAATGGTTCACTGTCGCTCCTATTCTGATTGGCCGGGTTATGCCGACCAATCAGAATAGCTTTCTGAATTTGAATTACTGTATTTCCCGGCAATTTCCAATATCCTAATTCTTGAATTAGGATATTGGAAAGTGATTTTGGAAAGTGATTTTGTTTTATGTATTTTTTAGGTTTCAGCTCTTTTCCTGAGAATGTTGAACGCCTTTATAAAGGCGATTTTTGATACCTACTTCGCACCGACATGTGGAATGATTTCTCGCTGTTCCAGCCTATCTTGCATCGGAACTGTTTTTCGGCGCAGTCCCGCACGGCGCCTAAGTCCCGCACTGCGCCCATGTCCCCGCACTGTGCCCCACACACACTGGCGAGGCGCAGGGAACTTTTGCCCGCATGTACGAGCGCACCGCCTCGGATGGCGAATCTTAGGGCAGCGCCGCACTGCGCCTCGGCCCCGCACTGCGCCCACACACTGGCCAGCGCGGCAGACTTTTCCCCGCATGTATGACCGCACTATCTCCCGGCGCCGAATCATAGGCGCAGCGCCGCACTGCGCCTCAGTCCCGCACTGCGCCCCAAACACTGGCGAGGCGCGGCAGACTTTACATGGGATGTATGAGCGCGCCCCGGCCCCGACATAAATCAGGCGCAGATTCTGCCGGGAAACTGGCGGAAAGGTGCGCCCCGACCCGTCGAGATTCATACATGTCGCCCTTTATGTTTTTTTTTTTTAAATCCCATGCATGGGAAAGCTCTTTGATTATGCTGCGGTCACTAACCATGGCAATGAAAGGGTTAAGCTCCGGGGAACGGAGGTTTCCCCCTTTTACCGGCGCTTGCAGAGGCTGTGCTGGGAACAGGGCTGTGAAGGACAGCTCTGTTCTTAGCACAGCTGCGGCGTCGGAAGCCACAAAAATCGTCCGGAAGCCGATGTCTGCAGCGACGGCAAAAGACGCCGCTGCAGGTGAACGGCCTGAAATGCCCGCCATCAAAAGACAGCGGGCGGTCGTTTATGGGTTACCCATCTTAGCATTTGTAGCACCACCTCAATTGTCATGTTTGCTCTATGGATCTTTTCCTATGTACTCTCCAGCAGCTGTAGGATGCACTGCAGTCAGTAGTCAGACATTTGTGACAACCTACCTGGACCTTATCAAGTTACTCCAAACCTGTCTAGCTGCTGTCCTAGCTGTTGGTCATAATAATGTGAATCGACTGTGAACATATTTATTAGAAGTTTTGTGCCATTTTCGCACTCGCCCCTATTAGCACAGCCTTCTACCCAAACCAAGTGGCACTCTGATCAATAAATTATGTGAGTAGAGGGGTATAACTAGACACCTCCAGACATATTGAAACACATTGCACATTTTTCTGAATGTCCAAAATCTAGGCATCTGTTCACATTAGTTATGATCACACCTAAAATGGACAACCTCTTAAGTATTTAAGCTTATTCTCACTTAAAAACTAAAATTTCAGGTATAGCACTGCAGTTAACATTGTCACACAAACAGGGACTCAGGAAACTGAGCTGTTTTCTCAAGTCCATACATTTATTGATTGGTGGTCATCATTGATCTATAACTGCATAGCAAATATAAAACCTGGTAAGGGAAAAAATAAAAGGTGAATACTAGCTATCCTGAGTAAGGCTGAGACAAAATTCACAAATCATTGAAAAAAATGCATTCACCCTGCTGAATGTTTGGTCTGGCCATACAGTGACCAGGGTAAATGTAATTGTCTCCTGCATTGTAAACCTATACATTCACTACATCTGACTCTTCTTAAAAACATATCCCACAATGTTTTTTTTGTCTTATTTATGGTTGCATTGAATAGTGTAGACAATGACCTGTTTTGTCCAAATGTATACTAAAATGATAATTCTGTATATGTTGCTTGCTGCCTTAGAAAGTAGATATATGGCTATAGAAAAGCATTTTTTTTATTGATGCACTGATTCACAACACTTTTAAGCCTTATTTCATACATTTGCACATAGAGTTTGTCTTAATTCAAAGTCCAGCAGAGAAAAAAAAAAAAATTGCATGTTCTCATTGTATGCCTCATGGGCAGCATGGTGGCTCAATGGTAAAGTACGGTTACCTTGCACTGCTTGAATCCAATCAACTATAACATCTGCATTGACATTGTGTTTTCTCCATGTGTTTGTGTGGTTTTTCTTCTACAATCCACAAAATATAGAGATAGGTTAAAGGAATTGTCTCACCATGTTGTTTCACAGAGCCACAACCAGCTTCAGACTCACACTTCCTGCTCAGGTTGTGGGTGGTTCTACAGTCCGAGGAAACATCTTCTAATAGCTTGGACGATATTAATACAAGAGAACGTATGCTATTAAGATCAGAGGCAAGAAATAAAGATTTTTTAGAAAATGGGAGTTCAAACGAGGATCTTGGCGCAGCTGGTGGCAGTCAACCTGCCAGAAACAAAAAACAAGATCAAGCTACAAAAGGCAGAGGAAGGAAAAAACGGATATAGAAGACCTGTTCCCCTTTGAAAACATAAACCCAAAAAACCTTAAAAAGGACTGCCTGAAATGAATATCAAAAGAAAAAACCTTATTGGAATTAAAGGAGACTTTTGATTTTGGTTCCCAAATTTTAATCTTAGTAAAAAACCTGAAAAAATTTTTTAGTTCTACAACAACTTAAAACCGATCCCTCCTTAGTGATTAAAAAAGCGGACAAGGGGGGTGCGACTATAATTTTGGATAAAGATTACTACATACAAGAAAGTTTAGAACAGTTACATAATCCTACTGTGTACAAAAAACTACGTTTTTGATCCCTCAGCAGAAAAAAAAAAACAAATAATACCATACTAGAAGAAGCAGTAAATGATGAAGTTATTACGGAGAATGTAAGGAAGTTACTTATTAGAGATCATCCTCGTGTACCAATTTTTTATACAGTGCCGAAAGTACATAAATCGCTGTCTCGTCCGCCAGGTAGGCCAATAGTGTCAGGAGTTAACTCACTGTTGCAGCCATTAGCAAGCTTTATTGATCAGTTTTTGCAACCAATGGTAAAAAAAAGAAACACAGTGCTTACTAGATACTAAACAGTTTCTACAAGAAATTTCTCAGGTTGAATTACAAAACGATGATTTACTATGCACATTGGATATACAGTCTACTAATATACTAATATATTAATATACTAATATTCCTTATGAAGAAGGCAGGGAGGTAGTTAGAAGTGTATTATGCCAGGATCCGTCACTCACCAACAGATTCATCAATTTTTTGATGACACTCTTAGATATCGTACTTAAATTTTTTTTAGATTTGGACAGGAGTTTTTTCTACAGCTACAGGGGACCTCTATGGGGTCTCCTGTAGCTCTGTCGTATGCTAACCCTTTTGTCGCCATGTTGGAAAAAACACATATTTTTTCATCTTTATTTCAGCCCCATATAGTTCTATGGAGGCGCTATGTGGATGATGTGTTCCTCATTTGGTGTGGAACGGAAACTAAGTTTCAAGAATTCATGGATTACACTATTTAATCCGTTTCACAGCTCAAGTTGAGCATGAGAATATAGAATATTTAGATGTACAAATTAAAAAATCTGAATTCAGGCTGAGACGTGTCTAAAACTCAAAGGAGATCGATCGCAATAACCTTTACATCGCCAGAGTTTTCATAACCCAGTGGTTTTTAAAGGGATCCTTAAAGGTGAATTAATAAAAGCTAAAAGAATTTGCTCTAGTGAACAAATGTGGAATAATAGTAGAGATAAAATTGTAGAGAAATTTAAAGAACGAGGATACAGAGAAGAAGAACTCAGAGAAGTGGTAGATCAGGTTTCTTTACTAAGCAGAGAGGATCTATTTAAACCCAAAACTAAGCCCAAACAAGAAAAAATTATGTTTATTTCAACATATGACCAACATGCAAATATGATAAAAAAAAAGTTATTACTAAGTATTGGAAAATATTAGGTAATGATTCCACTTTTGCTCTCTTTTTAAAGAGTTTTCCATAATCGTTTTCAGAAAAGGTAAAACCATGGGAGAAAAGCAGGAAATTGATATAAAAAAAACCCTCTAATAGAAATGAATTATGAAAAGAAAAAAAGGCACATTCCCTGTTTAGGGTGTTTGAAGTTCTTCTACAATTAACCCCTTAAGCCGAACGCCTGAAAAGTATTTAAATGACCAGAAATTTTTTTTAGTTTTGGCCTCCCTTGCGTTTAAAATTTGTACTTTTTTTTTTTTAAATGCGCAGCTGTATGGGCCCTCTTTTTTTCGAGACAAATTGTATTTTTGGGGGGAAATTAGTTTAAGTCCCCTTATAAATAATTGCGAAATTTTTTTTTTTAAAAAAAAAAATTTTTTTTTTTTTTTTTAACACCATTCCTTTTTCACACTTCATAACTTGTTAGTTTAATTCTACGGGTTTTAGGGTCAGGGGTTTACCAAATCGTGTAGGTTTTTTTTGTGCATGTAATTTTATGTAAAATTTAAATTTTTTTATTAAATTTTATTTTTATTTTATTATTTTTTTTTTTTTTTTTTACATTTTTTAGTTTCTTTTACTTTTTTTTTGATCCATAAGGGAAACTGTTTAATTTTTTTTTTAAATTATAAGTATTAGCATATTCATTTTGGCTAATACATGCTAATTTTTTAAAAATAATATTAAAAAATTAAAAAAAAAAAAAAAAAAATTTCCCCTTTTAAAAAAAAAAAAAAAAATTTTTTTTGGGAAAAAAAAAAAAAAAAAAAAAGGGGGGGGGGGTTTTTCCCCCCCCGCGCAATTGCGGTGCCGGGGGGCCGCAAAAATGATGCGCGCGAGTTAAAGATTCGCTGCAGACGAACACCTGAAAGCCCGCCGTCAAAAACACCCACTTATTAATCACTCACACATGGACACCCATTGAATTTAAAGGGTATTTTTACAGTAATACGACTCAGGTAATTTATTAATAAAGTGTCCTTGGGATATGTTTTTAAGGACAGACTAAAAGAATGGTAGTGTACCCTTAATGGAAAAAATCCGATCCTAAAATTTCAAAAAAAAAAAAAGGGGAAAGAAAAATAGAGGAAAAATTTTGGGGGAAAACATCTCTTGCCGGAACTTTTGGGGCTTACAAGAGTAGTGATCTCCGTGGTGTATATTAGAACAATAGAAGGAACAATTTTTGAGAGGGTTAAAACCCCTTTTTTGCGCGTGAAAGCCTTTGGATTAGTAAAATGCAATCCGGCTCCAAAAAGGGCCTTAATGAAAATGTAAGCCTTTAAAGCATTCTTTTTAAAGTAAACCTTCAGTGTTTTGTTGTATTTTAAATGCTTTTTTTAATATTCGATTTGGTATTTAGAAGTGGTATGGTGCATGCACAAGCTTGAGAAAGGGGGCGGGCCCCCAAAACGTCGCTCCCTGATGTGCAGTCCTCTTTGTCATACACAGGTCTTGATGGGTTGAGTCCCCAACACGTTCTATGCTGGATACTAAACTTAGTTAACCCCTCTTTTTCTGTTTGTTTCTTAAAGTTTTTAATATGTGTCCGTAAATACGGGACTAACGTTATTGAATAAATTTATATTACTGTCTGAAAAAAGAATAGCCTACTATCTTGCCCTATATGTGGGGGTTCTACACGTGAGTGCTCGCAATTCCGATAGTGACATGAGTCGAAGGATTATAAATTTCGTAACAAAAATACAGAGCTCTAAGCCTTAAAAAATTGTCATAAATTAGGTAAACGATAGAGATAAAGATTCCAAGGAGTTACTTTCCTACATAGACAGCTGGGGTAATAGTAAGGGGAGGGTAAAGATAGCCAAGAGTAAAATTTTATAAAAAAATTCATTTAAAATTTCTTTTTTTTTCGAAAAAGCAAAATTAAAAAAGAAATACCCTTTTGGGAAAAAGTCCCCACTTACATTTCCCCGCTGTTAAAAGCTACTCATTGTGGTGAGGGGAAAAACCCCTTTTTATTGTAACTTTATTTTTGACAAGGCAGACATTTGCAGCATTGTCAATTTTAAAAAAACTATTAAAAAATAAAAAAAAAATTGCAAATAAAGAGCTTTTTTCGCTGCTGGTCACGTAGCTTACAAGAGCACACAGGCTTAAACGCAATGCAATTAAAACGCATGCAGCATTACATTTCAGAAGAAAATAAATGCCATAGTGGTGTACTTCTTTGTGGTATTACCAGGAGCTTAGCTCAAGGCTTTATGCAACCTATTGGACCCTTGTGCAAGACTCCAGCTCGAACCCCTCCCTTGGACAGCTGTTCTTCACAGCTACTGTCTGAATGTAAATTCTAGCTGCACTAGACCTTTGTAGAAACTACTACCCCCACGGTGCCCCCTAAATTTTAAAATGTCCCACAATTTTCCCTCTGAAAAAAAAATAGTATTAATCACCCCTCATGAAATTAATTGTATTACACAAAAGAGACATGTTGAATGGCATGCCCCATTTTGGTTATTTTTGAGCCAAAAAGCGTCATACCCCCGTTCTTAGATAATGAACTATAAAATTCTTAAGTAACATTGGGAAAAAACAGAGAAGTGGGGGGAAATGGGGAAAAAAACAAAGGGAAGGAGCTCTTGGTGTAATAGATCAAACAAATATTTGTAGAGAAACCATATATTAGCTGTGTTCTCATTTATGGTGTTGAAAAGATCCGGGTACACACAGTTAAAAATCTCCGGTAGTCATGCAGTCCCATGCAGCTGGCCTCCCGAAAAAGAAATTCCTTTGTGTCCTGGTCATAATTCCCTTGAAAACTTTTAAAACTGGGACAAATTTCCATAGGATAGGGGGCTTTTGTGGAGCGCACTGGGACTGGCTAAGAAAGAAGTCAGATCTATGTAGTGAGTACGGGTCTTCTAGTGCTAATATTCTAAAACAGGCAACTGTATGTTTATTTGCCAATTTTATTACATGAACATTGCACAAAAGTTTACAGAGAACACACACAATGATCATAAAAACACAGGATAAAATATAGACTAAAACATTAAATCAATTAACTTATGGGGAAAAGACTACATGTGTCGCAGGAATTGTTTCCTGCTTCACCTGCCTCGCATAGGCTAGGGCACCATGGATTCGGCGGGAAAGTCAGAGGGAGGCTGGGTAAATTATCGTATTACCAGCTCTTTAAATTTCACAAAGCCGGCGCACTCTCATTAGGGAGCGGGTTCCCCCCCCGTGGTCAGCAGAACATGCAAGGATGAGGGGAAGGAAGTCCAGGGGGCCAGGTGAGATAGCAAGTGCGCCTGTGGGTCGAAATGTGGGTCGTAGTGCCACTCGCCATTGTGGCGGGACCACGAGTGTGCCTTGGTCGATTATACCAAAAGCCTGTAAAAGTATTCCTCCCCTTTGGCCTCCCCTTCTTTTTGGCATGGAGAAATTTCAGAAGAAGCTTATGATCCAGGATGTTGTCCTCTGGCTCCCAGGATCTTTCTTCTGGCCCAAACCCCTTCCAGCCAATAAAGGAAGTGTCGCTTTCCCCCTGTCATTTCAGGGCCAGATCTCTTTAACCCAAAGGGGTTGTTGGTTCACGTTGGAGAAGGAGATTTGACCTTCCAAGAAAATGATTTAGGATGAGTGGTTTAAGTGGGGATTTTGGAACGAGGTTTTGGGGGGGTGCATCGTGGGAGGGAGGCCGGAGCTTATAGGTAACTGGATTTATCCTCTTCAGCACTTCAAATGGTCCTAGGAACCGGGGGGCCAAGCTTGAAAGGGGGAAACTTCAAAATTAATTTAGGAGGAAGGGGCAGAAAAGCCCCCCTTTTCTTGTTTGCATGAACCTTCATTTGGGCAGAAGCCGTTGACGTTTTTCCTAGCTAGACATAAATGGATCAAAAAATTGAATCGGGAGATAAAGAGGGGCCATCTGGCTTGTCGAGGGTTAAGGCATTTTGCCATCTGGAGGTACAAAAGATTCTTCTCCATCCCTGACTTTAGGTTCTCTCGTGTGAAGGGAACCGCCCCGACGCTCCCATGGACACCAGCATAGATCTTCTTAGAAAAATTGAGTTTCTACCAATTGTAAGCGTACAGGACAAGGATGGGTGCTGAGGGCAAAATGCCAATGGATGGCACATTCCCACTTGGGCGCCAGTGGCTACAGTTTCGGGTTGCCGTTCTTCCTGGTTAGTATCATAATCAGAGCCACCACTGTGGAGAAATGTGGGATAATAATTGGCAAACCCCAGGAGACAATGTTACATGGGCCCAAATGTCCGGCAGGTCACAAGGCCACTTTATAGATGGGAAGGGACGAACTTTTGCAGGCTCCATTTGTTGACCCTTCTGGTCTGTGAGGATTATAAAAGCGGGCAAGGGACGAGGGCTAAGTTTATTTGTAAGAGGCATTTCTCCCAATTTTGGGCTAGAGAGACGGTTTATTCATATAGATGTCTGAGTACATGCCGAAATGAGAATGATGGGCTTCCAGATCAGCAGGGAGGCAAGACCAAGGTTGCCATCCAGGTTTATTGACAAAACTGGAGTACAGTAAATCATAGAACTTTTGAGGTTATCATAATTCCTGGCAAGACCGGGCGGGGCGGTTGCAATGCCAATGGGAATAAATAAGTATATTTAAAATGTTCTAAGCAGGGTAAACAGGTTATTGACATGGTTATTTTGTTGCGACCGCGGTAATCTATACAAAGACGTAGCGAACTGTACTTCTTCTCTACAAAGATCAACTCGGCTCTGGCTGGAGTGGAGAACTTGTGGATAAAGCCCTTCTGGAGGTTCCCTTATATGTAGGCTGACATGGCCTGGGGGTTTTGGTACATATTACGCGATCAACAGATAGTCTCTGGACGGGGCCGAGGTACTGTACAAGACAGCAGGCACTACACTAGGACTATGAGTTGGAAGCGTTCTCAGGCATGTTTTTCTTGAAAAATAACCATAAGCCAAAAGTCCACTATATTCAGCTAGGGGGGAAGGACACGGCAGAGGCTAAAGGGCATATTAGTGGAAGAAGCTGGGCAGTGCATCGTGACAAGGTGCTTACTACAGACAGCAACGAGACATGTCAGTCCAGACCCCAGCATGTGATCTTTGCCATCTTCCAATTGTGCATAGGGGCATGGCGCTGCAGTCACAAGATGGACCAGGAGGAGTTTGCTGAGAAAAAATGGGTAAACATAGAAGTGAATCTTCTCCTTGTATAGCTCCACCATCGTGATGTTTCACACGAGTTCTGTGTATTCATGCCATGGAGTCGCTAAGAAGTTCTCCAATCATGGAGGAAATGACCAGTGATTTATCATGGCGGACAATCGGGAGGCAATACTTCGTCACCAGGGTAGCGTCCATGAAAGTCCTGGCTGATCCTGAGTCCAGAAAGGCTGAAACTTGAATCCGCACACCAGAACCGGTCATGATTTGTATGCCACAGTCAGACATGGAGAGGGACTATTCACTACTAGGGATGCCTCTCCCATGTGGCCTAGGTGCAAGCATTTCCTGAACATTGTGGGCAGTTTCTGTGGTAGTTCTCATGACCAGCACAGTAAAGAAATAGGTTCTCCTCATGTCGTTGTGACCATTCATGCTGGATCATGTAGGCTCTGTCCACTTGCATGGATTCCTCAAAAGGAGGATGTGGAGGCCTTTGAAACACCGGAGACAGTCGGGCGGTAAGATGGGCATGCGAATGGGCGGACTTTGGGTTCGTGTCGTTAAGAGTTCCATCCTGTCTGTCGAAAAAATGAACATCAATGTGGGTGGCCAAGTGAATTAGCTCAATGAAGGAAGAAGGAAGGTCCAGTGTGGCCAGCTCGCCCTTTAGTCGACTGGAGAGCTCTTTATTGAATGTGGCATATAGGGCAGAGTTACCTTCACTCAGAAAAGTTCTGAGGCCCAGAGTGCGCGGAACACCCCTGAATGGCATTGTCTCGACAAGAGGACGGTCCCCTTGACGCAGGTTTAGAAGCACTGTTTCGGCATTGGATGCATGCACAGGTTCCTCAAAAACATTGCTGAATTTGCTAAGAAAACCTGGAGAATTTGCCATCTACACGGGTCCACTTCTTTCTCCCCAGGTTGAAGTGGTCCAAGCCAAGACTTTCCTGGAAAGAATATAGGATAGAAAACCTATGCTTGAC
This sequence comes from Phyllomedusa bahiana, assembly GCA_025379985.1. Taxonomy (NCBI): domain Eukaryota; kingdom Metazoa; phylum Chordata; class Amphibia; order Anura; family Hylidae; genus Phyllomedusa; species Phyllomedusa bahiana. The sequence goes on along the minus strand of JAODAL010023334.1, from coordinate 41,210 downwards.
AAAGAGGGTGTTTCCCTTGAAACGTAGTAGACATGCTACTGAGTAAAGATGTCGCCAGCTCTTAACTCCCAAGGCCTAAAGAGAATAAGAAAGTACCTGCTTTAAATGAGGACAGCAAGTAAGACCGCTCTGAATTTAAATGCCATAATCATGATCTGATTACTGCTCGCTGTGTCAAAGAAGACTTATTTTTAAAAAAGTTAAGAATGAATAAATATTACTGTTTTATGAAGATTAACAAGTGAATATCCTTTGAAAGATATATGAAGGATATTTTATCTGGTGGTTTTCTATCCTATATTGTGTCTGTACGAAGAGGGACCTTCGGTTGCTACCTAAAACAGCAAGCTTAATGGTAGTGCTTATAACTTTTATGAAGATCTTTCCTGGAGAAAAAGCTGACCGGGAATGCCACTTTGGAACATTCAGTTGGAAACTGGTTGGCCATCAGTTCCACATGCATGGAGCATTGCATACTGAACTCTCTGCAGAGTTTAGGGTTCCCAGGTCAAAACTTGTCAGCCACATAGGAGATCGGAGCCGCACCCACGCACCCGACCATAGGAAGAGGCCACAGGAAATAAGACTGCGACTGCTGCCGGGTGGAGAGGAGCTGCTGCATTATGGCAGACAGTTGATTCTGTTGCTGTTCCTGTTGTTTAATCTGCATCGGGTCTGCTGAGTACAATGGTGCTGTCGAGGGGTCAAGCGATGCTTTCGGACAGAGGCACACTTGGAGAGATCAATGGCCGAATTACACAACATGTAAAACTGTAGGCTTACCATAATGGCAGGCAGAGGTGTGGATCCACTGGACCACTGCCAACAGTGGTATAAGCTACGCCATTGAGCGAAATCTAAGTAGGTCCGATATTCACCAGAGCCTGCTGCAAGGCAGGTTGGGCTTGCTGCAGCAGAATACTAGCAGGTCGCTATCCCTGATGCGACTGGCTTGTGGTGGTGGCCAAAGTGTAGCGTGGTACAGAATCATGAAACAAACTCGTAGTCGGGGACAGTCAGGAAGGTCAGGACAGGTGACAAAGGTTCGTGGTCAAGGGATTGAGGCAAATGGAACTGGTACACGAGAATGACAGGAACAACTTTTTTTTTTAATCATTAGGTTTTTTATTTAGGATTTTCAATTGTACACAATTACAAACGTAGGGAAACAAAAAAGGAATAAATCAACATGTAGAACACAAAAACTGTGAACAAATTAACATGCCATGTCACATATCAGGTTACAGAAAGACAGCATGAAATACAAATGTCTAGTCCTTAGGTTACAGCAGGGCGATAGAGCTCTGCACATGAGTATGCCTAATGTCCCAGGAAATAGTACAAGTAGCAGAAAGAAAATGTGAGCAGGAAAAACGGAGGAAAGACGCATCAAATATTGTTAATTATTATTAAATGTTATTATTCACTTCACCTAAGGACATAAGGACGAGCATCCCTGGGTTGAATGATTATGATAGAAATTTAGAGCCAGTATTTCCATCTGGATCTTATTATTGTCACCAAAAGTGGTGGAATTACTAAAGAAGTTTCAGAGCAAAAATGGATATTCACTCTGTTAATCACCTCTGAGAAAATAAGAGGCGTGGGGGTTTTCCAATGCAATGCTATAACTGCCCTTGTAGCTATTAATACATGGAAAAGCACTGTATACCATGAAATGGGGAAAAGATGGAATGAGAGGTCGAGTATTGCCAATTCTGGGGGAAGAGAGATGGGAGTCTGAAATAGATCTGATAATAATGTTTCCACCTGTCTCCATAGTCTGGGGACTAGAGGGCATTCCCACCGCATGTGAATTAATGAACCACGTGAACCACAGAGTCTCCTGCAGTTACCAGGATGTTTTGGAAACATATGGGTTAGTCTACTTGGTGTCAAATACTAGTGTAGGTGAATCTTCCTCATCATTTCAAGATGATTAATGAATCTTGAATGTTTTTGAGATATGCTCGCCGCCACTATCCATTCCTCTCTAGAGAAGATCTTGCCAAGGTCTGATTGCCACTTAAGAGCATAAGTTGGTTTGTGAATCACTTCACTGTCTAATAAAATAGAGTATGCCAAAGACAGGTCACGTTCATAACCTTTTTTCTGAGTTTCCGAGGAAGTTATGGAACATAGAGCAAGAGGATGGGGCCTCTGGACAACTACACTTTTGTAGCGTATGTCTTATTTGAAGATATACAAAAAATTGGCTATGAGGTAGACCAAATTTTATTCTTCAAAGGATTTTATGACGTTGTTATTACTAGAAATACAACAACTGTGGAAGGGAATTTCATCTCTACAGAGAAATGCCGAGAGAAGGAGGTGGGGGGAATCAGTTAGCAGAATAGATATTGGGGATAGGTCTATAGAAACATAGACCCGTTTGTGCTGGACTCTGTAGTTTCCCCATACCAGGGCTATCTGTGTAAGAGAGAAGAAGGAATCAAACCATGGCATAAGATTGTGCCCTACGTCGCGGCACAATCAAAGAATCCTTTAATGAGCCTGAGGGGACCGTTTGTCCGTTCTCAAGCGCAAAGACCCAGTGGTGGTGTTGCTCTACGTGGAGAGTTCCTACAGAGAGACAAAAGAAGGTTCCAAGAACAGCGAGCAATGTTATAAGAATCACGGTTTCGGGAACTTGTTAAACCTCCCATTCTTAAGGGGGGCGTAGAGGTGTTAACTCTTGGCTTTTTATTACCTCAGATGAAATTGAGAAATAATATCTGAAGTTTGCACAGTGAAGCAGAGAGAGGCGGGCGAGGTCGGGGAATAAAGGGTATAGTACTAATTAAGTAGAGGAATTTTGGAAGAAATAGCATTTTAGCGACATTTATTCTTGCCATCCACGATAACAGTAGATATCGGAGCCTTTCTATTTCTTTCGAAATTTCTGAGAAAACATTATTTAAGTTGGTGTCAATAGTCTTATTAAGTTCTGTAAAAAATTTACATAGATATGAGACTGATGTAGCAGACCAGACAATAACATGTCTGTGACATATCAGAGTGTATGGAGGCAAGAAGGGGCAATTCTGTATAGGTCTAAACTGTAGATCTTTTTTGACATTATTAAGTTTTGAAGTAGTGCTAACTGAGGAACATGGTTCGAAAACTGTCCAAGCAATTGCCAGGACAGATGAGCCCGGGTCTTGACAAAAAATTAAGATATCATGAGCGTAGAAGCTAATTTTATGTTCTGTATCGCTAATTGTGACTCCCTTTATTAATTATGAATTTCGGATTTCAGCTGCTAAGAGTTCGACACATAGACAACCTTATTAGGTGCTGTTGGCAATATAGATGGATTTGGAAAGAAAGCCCGAGCAGTAGATGTTGACTGACGGAGATGTGTATAAAGAAAGGACTGCTTTAAGAAAATTACCCTTGAAACTGAAATTTTACAGTACTTCTTCTAGATATGTCCAATTATTTCTGTTGATGCTTTTCTCGCCATAAAGGGATAAAAGCATTGTGGGGATATGTCGTCTCCCAACAAAGTGCCATAATTCTTCTGGTCCCATCCCTGATTTGTTTCCTATAACAAATTCCTACCTTCGGTCAGGATTATATCGATGGGGAAGCTATGTTTTCAATCTTTTTGCTAGATTTTTGGAAAAAAGTTTTTAATCATTGTTTTTAAAAATGAAAGTTCGCCATATTGTTTGATAAAAGTTTGGCGGTTTGCTCTGGTTGAGGGAATTGGTTTGCTATGGTTGCAAAGTTCAGAATTCTGGCATCGGTGTGCTCAAAGATGATGATGGAGTAAAGAATATTTCGCCTGTGGCGATTGTCAATTGAATCAAATCATACTTCTTATAGTACTCGATTTGTGAACCTGTCTGGCCGGCAGCGTTGATTTTATTTTTGTTGACGCACAATCGTTTGTTTTATCTCTAAGTCAGTAATAGGTTTATTTAAGCTGTCTAGTTGTTCAGAAGATAGCGTGGGAAGTGAGACCCTATCTAAGAACTCATGAATACCTTCCTTTGTAACCACCGGAGATGAATGATCATCTTTAAGGTTATATAAAGAGCTGTAGTACTCTGCAAATGAATCTGTTATTTTCTGGGGATCATAAATTTTACCCTTAGATGGGCAGACAGGAACACAACTTTTTTTGAGTGATTTTCTTCGCATAAGCATAGGGGCACTTTGAGATTGGCGGGGAAGATGGGAAGTCAGAGGACAGGCTGACGGTAATACTAGGGTCCTGCTCAACATATAAGGCATATTATACCAATTTTACGGTCGGCTAATGGCTGGGCCTTTAAAACTCTCAGACACCCAGCGGGTGCGCACCCTAGGGAGCAGATCCACGCCCTGCCTAGCCAGCAAGCGAACGGTGTAGGGAAAGCGAGGTGGTAAGGTAAGTCAAGGTGTCCCGGCGAGCAGGGAACCGGCGGGTGCACCTGCGGCTCGGAGTTAGAGTCGCAGGAACACCTGTGATAGACATACTTCCTGTCAGCATCAAAGCATAGCATTTTTTAGCTACTCAGAGAGCAGGTCATGTGACCTAACAGAGACTGTTGCATCAGGCAGAGATCCTGTGCAGGCAAGCAAACTAACTGCCACTATAGTGTACCTAAAATCAATTTCTAATGAACTACAGAAAAAAAAAACTGGAGGGTTCCTTTAATACAAGGATATATGGTGTCCTGGGGGCAGTGAAGATGTCAAAGTAAGGATCCCTGCTGGTTTTAAGACAGTGAAGGAGTAAATGTAAGGAACATTGGTGGAGGGCAGTGGAGGGGTTAGTGCAACAAAACTGAGCTCAATGGTTACTCACTTCCCCTATATATCCCCTCTTGTATGGGCTGCCATCAGCTCCTCAGGTTGCTATAGCTACTGACCTGTTCTAGATCTATCCTGATAGGGCTTGCCAAGCACTAGTTGATATTGCTACAGACCTCGGCTTCTACTGCAGCCTAAGTGGTATGCCAGAAAACACGCCCCTGGAAATTCAAAGAGGTTGAATAAACCAAGAATCAACGAGGACTGGAGGGTAAAGCATGAATCAATGTTAGTGATGAGATCAAAACTTTAAGTTCTTGTTTCACTACACACCTTAAGCATGGTAAATATGGTTTTAGGAAATCGGTTCATAGAGGATTGTGCTGTTGTTACCTTACGGTTAATTACAGGGGAAAGTATAAGGGACCCCTAGTTCGCCACACTGAGACACTAGCAACCTTACAGCAAATTTTACAGGAGTGTTACCTATTCTTTACCTTATCCTAATATATCCTTTAGACTGGTGTTATATACAGTGTTTTTTGGGGGGGGTTCTTTGGCATTGTATCATTTGATGCATTTTTTGCAACATTTTTACAAATCAGGGGATTCAAAGAGTAATCATTGAATGGCATAATCACCTAAAAGCACATGTACCTAAACACATTGGGGCACAATTATCAATACTGTCTAACTCTTAGATAATGTAAAATTAGACTAAAAGTTTTTAGATGGTCAAATATCACAGGGGGAGGATTGGAACCAGAAAGGGGACAGACAAGGAAAGAAAGACAGTGAGCCCTAGTGCCCCCCAAAACTGACCCTGTCTACTTGCCAGCCTGACCTTATGCGGTTGGTGACAACTGAACGGCGGTCCTTACACTGGTAAGGTGAAAAACAGACAGATGAACACAATTGAGAATAATCAGCAGAAAAAGATCAAAACTGGAGATGGCAAACAAAGTAAAGGACTCAGGAATCCAAGCAAACAAAAACGGGTAAAAAATTCCAGCTAAGTACAAGGACAGCAAAACAACATCTCAAATGGTCTATTTCAAGGATGCAAAAACCCCGGTCCAGGGCTGACGAATGGCCCTCTAAAACCCAAGACCATACAAAACACAGAGGGGCAGGAAGAAAGATGAGTGGTGAAGGCACTGCCAAATTCTACTCAACCCCAAAACTTTGCAGAATGTGGGGGGGAACCCATCAATCACTACCACGGGGAATCACGGGAAAGATAAGACTAGTGCAAGGAAAGCATACAATACAAACATAAAATCAAGGCCAAAAGCACAGTCGCTTGCTGTACTTACGGGGGAGGACTGTATGAGGTCTAAAACAGAAAATGCCCATAAACAAGGGCCGCCCCTTTTGTAAATAGCCCAATCAAAGACCCCTTTAAATTCATTTAGTGCCTGGAAATAATAAAAAAGGGGCCCCTGATTGGTTGCTATTACCAGCAAACAAAATTTTTAGACCTAACTTTTTCTACATATTACATAAAACCCCATAGTTTTTTAAAAAACTGGATTTTAGAACTGCTATTTTAACTTATCCCAAATTTTAAATTGGCATTATGCCGCAACATTTTGGTGCCTTCTTTTGGGGAACTGTCATAACAAGAATCCCTTTCATTTAAAAGCCAACCCCTTTTTCCTGGGGCTATTCCTTTTTCCTGAGGTGCATAGCGTCAACAAACTGTCCAAAAAACACTAAAAATTGGGGAAAGCAGTACACCATTTTTTTTTTCCCCCTTTAAATTTTGCAAAAAAAAATTTCATGTACTCCCCTTGATAAATGTGCTCCAATATTTCTTTAAAAAATAGCATTAAAATGACAAGAAAAAACACAGGAAGCATGTAAACATAAATGCATGCAGTTTTAGAGACTTGAGGTTTTAAAATGTGGTGGGACAGATTAACCATATAAAGTGCATAGGAGGCCTTTTAACTCTTCCCAATAGAACATTTTTTAAAAAGTTTGGGATACCCAAGCCCATTTTTTGGTAAGTTTTTTTTTTGGTTTCCCCTGTTTTTTTGCATGAGTTTTTTGACTTACAGCAATCAAAAATGTTTGAATAGCTCAAATTAATTATTTTGTAATTTTTTTAATGTCCATTAATTTTTATTACTTTGCTCTGTACTTTTGTGCATGTATACTCGATTCTTCAGATACTTTGCTATATCTTGCCTGATGAAGACCTAAAAAGAATGAAAAGCTTCCCGTTTAAAATAACTCATTACGTTACCCAGAAAAATGGTATTAAACTGAAAGACTAAGGGTTTTTTTTCGGCCCCCTGAGAGCAATAAGATTTTTTATAACTGGCTAACATGGTACTCAACTTTATTTCTTTTAGCATAATTGAGTGACATAAACATGTAACCATGGCATCAAAAATGAGGTTTTTTTTCAGAAGAAGTAAAAAATAAAACATTAAGATAGCACATTAGATAGCACAAGCTATTCTCACATTTTCATTTACAATCATGAAAATGGGAGATCTGCACCCTTAGGGGGCCCTGTAAAAAGGGATTATGCGCCAGTATTTGGTGTCTTTTAGCCCAAAAACTTCCAAAACCCTTTGTATGACCGACCCCACTCCAAAAATGGGGCGTCCGGGGGGCGTTGCACCTTCCTATGAAAAATTTTTGGAGGATGGCAAAACTCCAAAATTGTTGTAGTGGAACTGGATTTGCCTTTAGGGCCAAAAAATATCAATTATTTCTTAATTTATACAACTAACATAATACAAACAAATTTATAATAATTATCAAACTATACAAAATTAAATAATATAAAATAAATATTAGTTCATATAATATCCCCAAAAATGTATCCTATAAAATGTATATAAAATTATATCTTTTAACCCCTTAAGGACCCAGCGTTTTTTTTTGTTGACACGTTCGCTTTTCCCTCCTTGCCTTCCCAGAGCCATAACTTTTTTATTTTTCCACCTACATAGACACATGAGGGCTTTTATTTTGTGTACAAGATGTACTTTCTAATGGTGTTATTTACTATACTATAGAATATACTGGGAAGCCGCAAAAACTGTTTTAGGGCGTTCAATATTCGGTCAATACATTGTGTTATCTGTATTCTACAGGTTGATACGCATCCGGCAATACCAAACATGTATGGTTTCCGTTATGTTTGGTATAACGGAAATTCCAAACTTCTTCTATTTTTGAAATTTGCGCCACGGCGCCAGTTTGTGCGACCAATAACTTGTACAAACACCTACAGACGTCAGTGAGAGTGCATTTTTTGCGGGCCGAAGTGTACTTTTTATCACTAGCAGTTTGGAATGCATGCGACTTTTTTTGATCACTTTTATTCAATTTTTTAAGTGACGTAAAATGACCAAAAAACGCAATTTTGGCGTTTGAAATTTTTTTCTTCTACGGTGTTCAGTGTACGGGGTAAATGATGTTATATTTTTATAGATCTGACTTTTTCAGACGCGGCGATACCAAATGTGTGTAACTTTTTTATTATTTTATTGTTTTTATTTGTAAAATGGGGAAAGGAGGGTGATTTGAACTTTTAATACTTTTTTTTTGTACTGTAAAACTTTATTTATTTTTTTTAACTTTAACATTGAGGCCACCTATGGTGCTTGACCACTAGGTGGCGCGATTGTCAATGCAGTCTAATGCATTGCATAGGCAATGCATTAGACTGTACCAAGATGGCGGTCTCCCCACTTCCTGTCTGCGGACGGAAGTGGGGCAAACCAGGACATGGAAGTGACGGGAGCCTTCCCAAGGCTCCCCGCTGCCATGTCCGGGGGGCGGATCGCTGCAGCTATGCTGCGGCGGTGCCGATCACTCTCAAGATCGGTGTGGGGCACCGATCTTAATTTATTCAGACGCTGCGGCCATCTTTGCCGCGGTGTCTGACGGGTTACACAGCGCGGGCGGGCGACGCTGTCCGTTCACGCTGTAATAGCCGGGTGTTAGCGGCGATTAGCTGCTAACACCCGGTGGCTGTGCGGGGGTGTCGCGGAGCGATCCCCCTGCTAAGCCCCTTATGGACCCTGGGACGTACTCATACGTCCAGGGTCCTTAAGGGGTTAAATTAACAGGGTAGAAATAAAAGAAAAGGCATTAGAATAGCATGTGGGTAAATAGAAACTATGGTAGTTTCTATTCACAGACATGCTATTTTATATATCAGTAAGCATGGCCCAAGCTGTCAGAAATTCTCTGCAGTCTTTTTTTACTATGCGGTACAGATAGACACCTTTGATGCGCCATATGTATGAACTGCAGAAGAACAGGTTCATACATACTGAAGCATTTTACACTGCTTTAAAACTTTCTAGAACTGGCCTCCATGCGCCTAGTTCATACATGTCACCTTTAATCTACTAGTTACTTTAAAGAGAACCTGTCACATAGATTATGCCCCCCTTGCTGAGGGCAGAACAAGCTAGTGACAGACCTGCAGTTTCCAGCGATGTGTCCCTTATTCTGTAAGATGCAATAGTTTTTGTGTATTTAATGCTCAAATCTGCAGTTTTCAGCCAGAAGAGTCATTGGAAGAGTCCTTCAAAGAGTCAGTTTTTTTCGAACCCGGCCAATCGGAGGCTAGCCCCGTCCACCTCAACTGATAAACCTATTACTTTGAATAGGTAGAAACATGTGAATAACTGTCAGTGGGCGGGCCTAGCCTTTGGTGGGTGGGGCTAACACCTACTCATGAATAAGATTTGAGGGGAAAATGCTCTAAAACTGTTGCATCTTACAGAATAAGGGACACAGCGCTGGGAACAGCAGGTCTGGCACTAGCTTGTGCTGTCCTCAGCAAGGCGGGCATAACCTATGTGACAGGTTCCCTTTAAAGACCTGTTTTTCATGACCTTCAGTAGGATATGGTAAGCATATGGTAGCAGTTACGATGGCATATGCACCAGAATTCCGGGGAAGTTTGCGGCAAAACACTGACCTACATGCTTTACACCACATTTATCATGTGTTTTGAATAGATTTTAGACATTTCTGTGCCATGTGTGACGAAAGGGGCATGACTGCACTGCTAAAAGAAGAGTGGCCTTACATGTGGTGCTATGTGTGAAGAAATTGTTGGCACAAACTAAGCCAAGTAATTCATAATGAAAAGTTAGACAGAATTGCCTAAACATGTGCCTGATTTATCATACATTGAAAAATATTAATAAGATAATAAAATAAATGTACCCCATAGTGTTTTATAAAACAATAGTTTTAAGATTGTTAACAGTACCATTATAGCACAAAAATACAATAGCTTTAAACATATCCATCATCAGAGAATGCTGCCCTGTGTAAGGGCAATATAGTATGGGTCTACTTTCCTATTAGCCAAAGCTTCACAAAATGCTGTCCTGCTACTGACATGCATGCTTTTCACCACATGTATTATGTTTACACAGTTCGTAGACACTTTGCTGCTCCTAGCAAAAGGGATGTGGTCTTGCCAAAATGCGTACTTTCACAGTCAGTGGGCATGACTTATTGGGCCACATGTATGAAAACTGTATAGGTCTAAAATTCACTTTGTTGCCCAGAGCAACCAATCAGAGCGCCCTTTCATTCTTACAGGGCACTACATAAAATTATCTGATTGGTTGCTATATACAACAAAGTGAATTTTAGACCTAGACAGTTTTCATACATGTGGTCCAATGTGTCACACCATGTGCCAACATTTTGACGCAATTAATGGCTCACACTTAGCTAACTAATAAATAGTGTAAGATCAAACTAGACAGTCTAAACATACACCAGATATCATATGTCAATAAATCTGGGGCATTTTAAGATGGTCCAGTTTGCAGTAAGTATTAGACAGAATTAATGTGCCCCGTAGTATATGAGTTTATGAGTCTATTGTACTTGTGAGGCAAGCACCCTCTTCATATTGATTAACGGACTACTGTGTATGAAGATATTGTGAGATTGTGAGGAAAATTAGGTGCTTGAGCTGGTCAGGAAGAGGCAAGATGAATGCCCTCCTCTTGAAGGCACCGGACCCATCAACTATAATGTTGATATATTCTATGATTTCTTCTATTAACCAAACAACATAGGTGCAGGTTTATTTACACTGGCTAAAACAGTGAATATTTTTCCAATCATAGATTTTTATTAAAGATTTTCAAGAAAACATTAAACATAATCTAATAATGTAAGCATTATACAATACGAATGGGAAAGGACACAGCCTTCAAACAAACTGATGAAAGAACCAGTTACGAAAACAAAACCAGCTTATGTAATTTTTACCATAAAAGCCTCACACAGCCCTTGCATAAGAATCTGGAGCCAAAACAATTATCCCCCTGACAAATGAGGAGGGAGAACAAGCAAGCAAGGCATATTATGACTCATCAATGCAAACTCAAGTAGGCTATAACAAACTAACTAAAACAAAAGTAAAATTCAAAGACATACAGACAGCAAAAAAAAAGAAAAAAAGAGGGGGGTGGGGGGGGGAGGGAAGGGGGAAGACCAGTCCGGCAGGGCCCAGGCAGTGCCTACTCCTGGTATGTCGAAAAAGAATGGGCTCACCGCAAAGGGAGTCCATTGTGTCTACTAAGCCGAAAGGGCCTTAAATCCAGGAGATGACTGGTATGCCATCCAGGGTCCCCAAGTGGCCAACACCCTCATCGCATCCTCATGAGAATGTGCAATCAGTTCCTCCATACGAAAAGTTGATGCAACCTCATCTACCCACTCTGACAGTGAGGGGGGAGTGGTTTGACGCCAATGGCGTGGGATGACTGTTTTTGCAGCCTGTAGAAGGTGCCTAACTAAGGACTTTTTATAGGAGATTCGGGAACAATTAAACATAAATAAGAGTGTGGCCTCTGGGGAGTAACACCTTCTTCCAGAAATCCCTTAGAACTGAGCACCCCCACCATATATGGGACATGGTACCTACCTCCAAAAGCTGTGTAATGCAGCGATAACCACCAGGCAAGTGTAGAATAAAACTTGAATCCTTTATTAGTAATGCAATAAAAATGGTACCTACCTCCCTGTTACAACGCCAACAAATATCAGGGTATTGGGAAACCATTTATAGAGCAAGACCGACACCCTATACCACCTAGTCAAGATCTTGAAACTAGTCTCTTGTGCTTTGCATGCTATGACTGCTTTATGCGTAAGAAAAAAGCACTTCTGCCATTGCTCCTCCGAAAATGTCTGTTGCAGTTCTCTCTCCCACTCTGCACAGGACGAGGGAAGAGGAGAATTAGTTGGAGTGGCCAGCCAACGATAAAACAATGAGACTAGATGTTTAGGGAGTGTAGTCTTCATACAAAGACTCTCAAAAGGGGATAGTGTTTTGGACAAATCAAGCTTGCCAATGGTAGAGTTAAATAAATGTTGAAGCTGGAGGTATTCAAAATGGTTCCTGAGGGAGGGGGGACGGCCTTTTAGGATGTGAGCCAAGGAAAGTAGACGTCCATTTTCCTGGATATGAGTTGTTAAAATGGGGGCTAACTTAGAACTGCCCAAAAATAGATTTCCTGAGGACCCCGGAGGGAATGCAGGATTATCCGAGACCGGAAACAGTGGCCCGTCAAGGTTCAGCAACTTCTCGGAATTACGAGATTTCTGTATTATAGTGAGGGTATGGAGGGTGGTAAAGGAGAAATGGTGGGTGTCAGAGAATAAGGAATCCTGAGCCCACGGGAGAGAAATTAGTGATTGCCGACATAGCGTCTGGGCAATATATACCCATAATTTTTCATGTGGGTTGTGTAATAAGTCTAAAAATCGTGCATGTGCGGCAGCCAGATAATTTTAGGCCACGTCAACAACTCTCTCCTAATTCTGGGTCGACCAGATTGCCAAATGAAATCCTTAAAGCAACGCTGAAGTTGGACCCAAAATGAGGCAGGAATAGCAACAGGGACAGTCTGAAATAAATACAATAGTTTAGGGAGGATAGACATCTTCAGAAAATTCATTCTCCCGAACCAAGAAAAGCCCTTTTGGCCCCATCCCTTCAGAGTATGACTTAGATTCCGATACATGGGAAGAAAGTTAGCATCAAATAACTGCTAGGGATTCAAAGGGATTTTGGTGCCCAAATAAGAGATACCATTCAATGACCAGGAGAATGAAAAATTAGCTTTAAGGGAGGAGACTGATGCTTGATCAAGGGTTACGTTAAGAGCTTCAGATTTAGTGTAGTTAATTTTGTAATTGGACCATGCGCTGAAAGACGTCAGTTCAGACATCAAGGAGGGCAACGATACATGAGGGTTCGTTAAGTATATTAGGAGATCATCGGCAAAGGCCGAGCATTTAAATTCCTGCTCTCCAATCACTACCCCACAGATGTCCGGATTATTTCGTATGGAGTGTAACAGATGTTCCATGACCAGGACATACAATAGTGGGGAAAGGGGACAGCCCTGCCTCGTGCCATTAAGTATCTTGAATGTGTCCGAAAGGGAGCCATTAATCTTAACCTTAGCGGAAGGGTTTTGGTACAGAGCGAGAATTTTCCCTATGAAATTGGGGCCAAGTCCTATGTGTTCGAGAGTTGAGGACAGCGAGTCCCATGAGATCCTGTCAAACGCTTTTTCAGCGTCAAGAGACAGGACCATCATAGGGCTCCCCTGCAGCCGGGCATACTGGATGATATCTAAGGTCTTGAGGGTGTTATCCCGGGCTTCCCGACCCGGAACAAAACCCACCTGGTCCGGGTGAATCAGGGTAGGAAGATACGGATTCAGACGATTTGCTAACAATTTAGAGTATATTTTAAGGTCAACATTTAAAAGAGAGATGGGCCTATAACTCCCGCAGGCCTGATGGTCTTTCCCTGCTTTAGGAAGAACCGAAATATGAGCCAACGTGGAACCCTCAAGAAAAGGGGAGGAGGCCGAGATACTATTAAAAGTTTTAAGCATAAATGAGGAGAGGAAGGGCAAGAGGGTTTTAAAAAATGCATTTTTAAAGCCGTCAGGCCCAGGGCTCTTTCCGCTCAGGAGATCCTTAACCACAGCCTCCAACTCCACTTCAGAGAAAGGCTCCTCCAGAACTTGAATGACTTCAGTCTTAGGTTGGGATGGAGAGGGATGGGTAGCAGGGAGACTATAAAGTTTAGAGTAAAAGGAGCTAAACTCTGCAGCTATCTCCTCAGTGGTATGTGCAATCCGACCCGAGTGCTGTTTTATGCTAGGTATGAAAGACTGTGCCAGTTTCTCCCTGGTGGCCCTGGCCAAAAGACGTCCACTTTTATTTCCATATTCATAGAATTTACTGCGGCAGAGTTGAAGAGACTTGCCCCAAGAGGCTTCGAGCAAACGACGAACTTCAAGCCGAGCCACCAGGAGATCCTGCAGCACACTCTTAGAGAGAGCTTGTTCATGTTGAACCTCCAACGCCGCCACCTTCTGCAGGGATTTCACCATGGCAGCCGAACGGGCCCTCTTAAGACAGCTGCCGTGCTTAATCAAAATGCCTTGTAGGACGCATTTGAGGGCTTCCCATTGAAAAATAAGCTTGGTTGAATCACGATCATGATCCACCAGGAAATGCTCGATGGTCTGCTTCAAGTCCGCCAGGCATACCGTGTCCAGTAACAGAGACTCATTCAATCTCCAGATCCGTGCTTTAGAAGTCATATTGGGGAGATGGAGAGAAATGGACACTGGCGCGTGATCCGACCATATAACACTTCCTACGGAAGAGGATCTCAACCAGGGCAGGGCGTGGTGTTGGAGCAGGACATAATCAATGTGACTATATGAATCGTGTGGTGTAGAGTAAAATGTGTACTCTCTAACTGATGGGTGTTGCAGCCGCCAACCATCCACTAATTGGAATTGCAAGAAAGCTCTTTTGACCTTCTTAATCGCTGAGTAAGAAGCAGAAGAGCGTCCTGTGGAGTTTTCCAAAGTTGGATCAAGTGTAAGATTGAAATCACCGCAGAACAGGGGAAGGAAAGGAAAAAAAAAAAGGGGGTGGGAGGAGGGGACAAACAACACACAACAAGTACAAAGCAAATAACAAGAAAGCAGGAGGGAAAAGCCCCCCCCCCCACATCATAAACTAGTGGAAATCCTAAAGGAAAACCAGGGCAGCCACCAAACCAAATAGCGGTCCAGAGAAAATCCCAACCCTATGTGGGGAAAGTGTAAGACAGGTAAGCTCCAGGGCAGCCCGTGTGCTTCCAAATTGGATAAAAACAGCTAAACCGGATATTATAAAAACCTTATACCTCGTGGAAATAACCATTGGGGAGAAAAAAGTGACCCACAGCACAACCAGGGGGGTGGACTCAACAATCACCCTCTCAGAAGAGACCTCAAAAAAAGAGAGGAAAAAGAAAAAGAGAAAGTCCCGATGACAAGACTAGTATCAATGTCCTTCATGGTGCAACATGATGGGCATCAGGAGGGGGGGCATCGCCCGAAATCAGGTAGATCTGTAGCTTACAAGGCCGATGGATTCGGGCTCTGTGCGGAAGAGGCTTCGCAGGGTCAGTGCGGGGGGTCGGCAATAAGTCCTGTGGTCTGCTCCTGGGAGGGGTAAGGGAAGGCCACTCCGGCAACGAGATATCAGAGATTTGTAAGTCCCTCAGGAACGCGGGCACATCCTCAGGAGAGCGCAGTGTGAAAGATTTCCCGCCCTGCCAGGCAATGAGGGCAAAGGGGAACCCCCAACGGTATGGAATCTCTCTTTCCCGTAGCACAGCAAGGATAGGTTTGAGCAGTGCTCGCTGAGCTAGAGTGTGACGGGAAACATCTGGGAAGATCTGTATTGGGTAATCTTTAAATGACAGGGATCTATGTGTTCTGGACCGCCGTAGAATCTCCTCTTTGAGCACAAAAAAATGAAAGCGACAAATAACGTCCCTTGGGTGTTGGGGGTCATTGCTGGGTGGGCGCAGCACTCTATGCACCCTATCCATTTCAATGAAAGTATTCGGGTCACGTTCCAGTATGTTATTTAAAATGCTGGAGACTGAAGAGTACAGCTCGGCCGTTGGTATCGACTCTGGCAGACCTCTAATCCTCAGGTTATTCCTGCGGCCTCTATTCTCAACATCGTCTAGGTGTTGCTGGATAGCGAATAGTTGAGAGGAGTGCTTCTGAACTACTCCTTGGAGGGCAGCCAAAGAAGTGGAAGAAGAATCCTGGACTTGCTGCAGAGAGTCCACTCTAGTAGATAATGATGAAAGATCTGTGCGAAATTGGACGAATTCCATCCGGAACCTGCCCAGCAACCGTGCAGACATTAATGAGAGGTCTTGTCTTGTGGGAAGGTCTTGAAGGAGAAGCCGGAGATCTGCTAAGGTGACTGGTTTATCCGTTCCCTGGGAAGAGGGGACTAACTCAGCAGAGGCCATGCCGGGCGAGTCGATGCTATCTCCTGAAAGACAAGCCAGCGGTGACAGAGTCCCGGTGTGTGACCTGGGAGTGAATGATGCATGTGACGGGCTACAGCGAGGAGTGGAGGTAGAGGAGAGGGATCCCGCCTTCTCAGCACAGGATTGGATAGATGAGCAGCCAGTCGAGACCTTAAAATCGGGGCTGGTGGAGAACCGTGACCTGCTGGTTGCCTGTTGAGGTACGTGAGTCGGATAGTCCCCCCATGAGGAGCCGGTAGACCAGGCAGGGGATCTCAGTCCACGCTCCAAGAGATGAGATGGGTCATCCGCCACCGGCATGGCCCAGATCTCTGTGGGTGAAGAGGGTCTGTGGCCAGGGGAAGGTGTACATCAATTGCCAGGTGGTAATGGAAGCCTCCTGTGAGTGGGCTCCTTACAGGCCTGTGGCGAGTGCTGGGAACTGGACAGCACTGGCGGCAGACTGAGAGCCAGGGCCACAATCCCCTTGGAACCCTGTGAGGGTGAGATCAGAGAGGGATCCACTAGATACCCCAGAGTCGAAGCAGAGTCCACGCACATTCCAGATTGTGGGATTATGGATGCAGGCTCCCCTGAAGAGATAGCTGGTTAAGGGGACTCAGGCTGGGCTAGTCCTAGAGGGGCCGCCAGGAGTGAATGAGAAGGGGTCCCAGGTGTTAAGGGGTAAATACATTCAGGGATCATGGGTCCACATCCCCCTGAAGCGGCACAAGGCTCCTGCCTGGCATGATGAGCTGGTGCCGGATCAGCTGGCGGCAGGACTGAGGCTCGGGCACCACGCGACTTCAGCTCGTGCTCCTCCGCTCCACTTGCTGTACAGCCTGCATCATCTGAAGAAGAGGCCGGGCGTGCTCGCAGCAGCGCCGCAGGTTCCGATGCCCGGACCTCGGCAGAGGCCGGAGGGGTTCCCCCGGGAGCTGGCCAAGCAGGTGAGTCAGGGCTTCTGGGACACACAGTGCCGCCAGAGTCGTTCTCCACCAACCCGCGGATAACAGCGGTGCCGGGCTCACTCACAGCCGCCTGCCTGCCTTGGATGTAGATGACAGGCTCCGCTTCCCTTCTTCTGCGTCCCGACCAGGTGGATGGAAGTCCTGCAGGGATTCCGGCGCTAGGCCCGACCCCAGGGTCTGGCGGCCATCTTGGGCGGTAGCTGTGGTGGCATCTTCTGCCTCCATTAAGGTGCTGTATTTGCCAAAATACTGGCTGATGACCCCCTGGGAGGGTGCAGGATCAGCCAGGGGAGCCTTCTTTGTCTTTTTAGACGATTTCCCCATGTATAGCGGGCCGATGGATCCGGATTACATGAAGGGCTTCAGAGGAGCTCACAGAACTGCGTCCTCGCTCAGCCAAGTCAGAACACGCCCCCCAAAACAGTGAATATTTAAACTTTACTATGCATCTCATTACTCATAGGGAGCCATGTATAATAATAGGTGCAGAAAAGGGAATTCTCGCAGCAGGTTTTTAGTATAAAATATGCCTGAATCTATGAAAGTGGTTTTAGTGCACTCTTCAATGGCGTCTAAAGTTTGGCGCGCTTCGCCTGTGTGTTTGACCCATTACGGACCTTTGGCACATTACTAATGTGCCAACCATGTGTATAAGCTATAGATAGGCTGGAAATAAAAGAAAAGTCATTAAAATAGCAGGTCTGTGAATAGAAATTATGGTAGTGATCTGTGGTGTGCTGGCTCTTACCGTATGTAGAATAAAGGGTAGAAGAAGGGGGCAGAAAAAACAAATTTCAACACTGTCACCATCTGATAAAAATGTCTTTCATTTAATGTATTAAAAAAATCTAAAATATCTAAATCTGAACATTTTATTTTTAACATAATTCAGAAAAATATAGTTCAGTGGGTTATTTAATTTAAAATACATTTTAGATTCTATTAATTTTAAATACAATTTATAGGATATTTTTGGGATATTATGTATTTTTATATAAATTTTAGATGACATAATTTTTTAATTTATATAATTTAATTTTATAATTTTAATTTTGCCCTAATAGCAAATCTATCTCCACTTAGACTCCTCAGGCTCAGGCAATCCACACTGAAATAGGTCTGCCTGTCTGAGCAGTAATTTTGCCGACCCACATTCATATGTGTGTCTAATAGTTTGAATGTGGTGTGACACGCCTCCATAATTCCCCCAAATGTGTGGTGGATTAGAAAGTGTCTGATCTGTGGAACAATGTGCCAAGCGCGTTCATTTGATGCACCAAACATCGTACACTGCTCACTTTGGCAAAGTTTACACCAGAAAAGTGCGAAAAACCCTTTCATACATGTATCACATAGTGTTAAAAACATGGCGCATGTTTAAATACCATTTAATAGTTATCATACTTTTTCCCATCAAAAAAATTTTGTTTTGGTAAATGAAATCACACATTAACCAATGCCCACTTTTCACAACACCACATCACTTTTGTCAGACAAGGTGTCGAAGTGTCTAAAAAAATGTCTAAAACACAAAATAAATGTGGTGTAATCATGTACGCTAGTATTTTGATGTGAATTGTGCCAGAATTCTGGCAAAATTGCCATACTAAATGTTCCCTGGCTTGTTCTGTGTATTTCTGCTGCTATGGACATTTTGCTGCTCTTATATAAGACAGCCAAGCCTGATGAAGACATTATAAAGAAATGCTTTTTAAAAAACCTTCCTGAGCTCACAATACAGACTTTATTCAAATCTTGGCTCTAAGCATTTTAAAGCATATTGAAATAAAAACACAATAGAGAAGGTTTACTAAATTAATGTGATACCATGTTTTTAATTGTTTATATAATAAAGGGACAGTTTTATTTTACTTATTGTCAATTGTGCTGGAAAGTTTGGCTTTTTTCATTGTAGACTTCACACAGATGAGGTGTGTTTCCATGCAACTTGGGACCTAGGGAGAGGTGAGCTGGCCATCACTTTTTTTCTCTATTGCACAAAGCTAAATGTACCAAAATTCTGAATCAATTTGCACCATAAACTGGTATACACGCTTTGTGCCGGATTTGTTGTTGTTAAGAGTTTTAAGCACTTTTGTGCCCAAATTTAAAACAGTAATTATAAATATTTCCAATGCACTTTTTTGTTGTAAAGGGGTTGACCAGTGAAAATAAATATTATATTCCATTGGGACCAGTTTGGTAAAAAAAAAAAAACCTAGCAGTCCCCTGCCACTGTAGCTCTCTACCTTCCGGTGGTTCACTCCTCTCAACTTCTGGATTCTGTTCTCGACACAGTGGAGAGGCTCGAGCTACATTCACTTACTATGGCGCACGTGCCTCTTCAGCATGTTTGGACAAGTACCCGGAAGTTGAGAGTAATAGATTACTGCTTTTTTCAAAACAGAAGTCAAAGGGCAACATGTATGAAGCTCGCCGCGTCGGAGCGCACGTTTTCAAGCTCTCGAACGTGAAAGCTGCACCTCATGTATGTCGACGCCCGAGGTGCGCTCATACATGCGGTGAAAAGTTCACCGCGCCTCGCCAGAGGTGCAGTGTGGCACTTAGGCGCAGATAGACTGCGCCTAACATGTATTCTGATTCGAGACAGGCTGGAAAACAGCAAGAAATCATTAAACATGTTAGTGAAGAGCAAAAAGAGTTGTCTTTTAAATGATCGAATGAATAAAGTGAAAAATCAAAGTTGTCGATTAAATGTATTGAATAAGTGGATCATTAAAAATTAAAGGAAAAATATATAAGATCGCTCTTGAAATAAATAGCTCTCAGCTCCGTGAGGCATGGAGTATGAATCAAAAATCTTTTTATTAGGTGTAAAACATCTGAAAAAGAGCTGAAACCTTCTAAAAAAAAAATACATAAATAAAATCACTTTCCAAAAATCAAGAACGTCGCTTCATCAGGAATTAGGATCTTGGAAATTGTCGGGAAATACAGTAATTCACATTCTGTAAGCGTTTCTCATTGGTCGGCATAAACCAGCCAATCAGAATAAGAGCGACAGTGAACCATTATAACCTATGGAGAAGTATTGACCAATCAAATGCAAAGGCAGGAGAGTTCAAAACACAGTAAAAAAGGCAGAAAAGAGCTGATTGGTTGAACTAGCGGGGGCTTGGCAATCCCGGCCAATCAGAATAGGAGCGACAGCGACCTATTCTAACCTATGGAGAAGTATTGACCAATCCAAATCAAAGGCGGGACAGTTCAAAATACTGTAAAAATGCAGAAAAGAGCTGTTTGGTTGAGCTAGCGGGGGCTTGGCTATCCCGGCCAATCAGAGCGCGAGCTACTTTGTCCCATTGTAGTCTATGGACAGATGGGGGCAATGAAATTGCGGCTCTCATCCCGTGCGGCATGGAGTATGATTAAAAAAATATTTTTTGTTAGGTGTAAAACATTCTCTGAAAAAGAGCTCTAACCTTCTATAAACATAAATCAATCAAATCCCTAATAACGCGTTTGTCGCCGTCCCCGGCGCAACATCAGGAATTGCGAAATATAATCTTGCCGTTAAATACATTAATAAAAATTTACGCGTTTCTCATTGGTCGGCAAAAACCAAACAATAGAATAGGAGCGACAGTGACCCATTATAACCTATGGAGGAGTATTTGACAGTGAACCATTATAAGCTAAGGAGGAGTATTGACCAATCAAATGCAAAGGCGGGACAATTCAAAATTCTGTAAAAAAGGCAGAAAAGAGCTGATTGGTTGAGCCCAGGCGGCAAATTTGAATCCACCAATCATATGTAGTGCGTCTATTTTGAGTGGAGCAAGAAGGGCGCGATAGAAGGGCGCCCTAAAAGCTATTACTGTCTATGGGAAATATTCTAGTACTGTGATTGGTTGGGGAGAAGAGGGGCTCGTCCTGCTTAGCCAATCAGCGGGTGAGCTACTATCTCATAGAGTTATATGGGGAAAAGAAATGCAGAGCGAGCTCTGTTTGTGATTGGCTAATTTAAAAGAGGCACGATTCTTTGGGCCAATGGGAGAGCGAGCGACGCTCTTATGGGTTTTCTAATACAATCTATAATAAAACTGTACATGGCAGAAATCAAATGAAAAGACTTACGAAGTTGTTCCGATCTCTATATAAAATGAACAATAATATGGGGGTAACGAAAAAAATAAAATAAATATGAATTCAATGAATTCATATTTATTTCTTTATTTTCGTTACACCCATATTATTGATCCATGGCTAACGAAAATAAAGAAATAAAAATTAATTAATATTTATTTGTTTTTTTTCGGTACCCCCATATTATTGTTCATTTTTTATACAGATCGGCACAACTTCGTGAGTCTTATCATTTGATTTCTGCAATGTACAGTTTGATTATAGATTGCATTAGAAAACCCATAAGAGCGTCGCTCGCTCTCCCATTGGCTCAAAGAATCGTGCCTCTTTTAAATTAGCCAATAACAAACAGAGCTCGCTCTGCATTTCTTTTCCACATAGAACGCTATGAGATAAGTAGCTCACCCGCTGATTGGCTAATCAGGACGAGCCCCTCTTACCCCCAACCAATCACAGTACTAGAATATTTCCCATAGACAGTAATAACTTTTAGGGCGCCCTTCTATCTCGCCCTTCTTGCTCCACTCAAAATAGACGCACTACATATGATTGGTGGATTCAAATCTGCCGCCTGGGCTCAACCAATCAGCTCTTTTCTGCCTTTTTACTCTATTTTTAACTGTCCTGCCTTTGTATTTGATTGGTCAATACTACTCCATAGCTTATAATGGTTCACTGTCGCTCCTATTCTGATTGGTCAATACTCCTCCATAGGTTATAATGGGTCACTGACGCTCCTATTCTGATTGGTTGTTTTTTACCGACCAATGAGAAACGCGTAAAATATTTGAATTACTGTATTTCCCGGCAATTTTCTATCTCGCAATTCCTGATGTTGCGCCGGGGATGGCGACAAACGCATTGTTAGGGATTTTTTCAGAGAATGTTTTACACCTAATAAAAAAGATTTTTTTAATCATACTCCATGCCACACGGAGCTGAGAGCCACGATTTAATTGCCCCCATCTCTCCATAGACTACAATGGGACAAAGTAGATCGCGCTCTGCCAAGCCCCCGCTAGCTCAACCAATCAGCTCTTTTCTGCATTTTTACATTATTTTGAACTGTCCCGCCTTTGAATTGGATTGGTCAGTACTTCTCCATAGGTTAAAATGGGTCCCTGTCGCTCCTATTCTGATTGGCCAGGATTGCCAAGCCCCCGCTAGCTCAACCAATCAGCTCTTTTCTGCATTTTTACTGTATTTTGAACTGTCCCGCCTTTGAATTTGATTGGTCAATACTTCTCCATAGGTTTTAATGGGTCACTGTCGCTCCTATTCTGATTGGCTGGTTTCTGCCAACCAATGAGAAGCGCTTACAGAATTTGAATTACTGTATTTCCCGGCAATTTCCAAGATCCTAATTCCTGATGTAGCGCCGTTCTAGATTTTTGGAAAGTGATTTTTTTTTTTTTTTTTTTAAGGTTTGAGCTCTTTTTCTGATAATGTTTTACACCGAATAAAAGTGATTTTTGGAATCATACTCCATGCCTCACGGAGCTGAGAGCCGAGATGTATTTCTTTTGCGATCTTCTATATGTTTCCTCTCATGTTACGTTCTCGCTTCACTTCGCCTCCTCCGGCTCATTTAGACCAACTTCAACTAGGTCTGCCTGTCGGAGCTGGCGAGCGCTGCAATGCGCCGCACTTTGCCGAACCGCGATCATGCATGCCTCGGAGTTTTCGAATGTGCCGCGTCCCGCCCCAGAACGCCCACACCGCACCCATTACACGCCCCTTCATGTTAGGCGCATCCGAAAGTGGTGAAGCTTGCGCCTAAGATCCATCACTGCGTCCGACAGGGGATTTGAATCGGTGAAGCGCCGTTTTCGCCAGAAAACAGGCGCAACTCCCGATCATACATGTCGCCCAAAGTGTATTATTCTAAGGATACTAGTAACACCTGATTGTAGTATTTTGCTTGAACAAAAATAGCAAAATATTGTGACAGAGCATGTTTCTGCCACAAGGTGGAGTACAGTGAGTCTCAGTGGGGGAAGCCAGCAATTGTGAGTCAGCAACAGTAGGTTGCTTACTTTTGTACCTAGCATGGTTGATACCCAGCCATTAGGGAAGCCTGTACCATGACGTACAGTAAGAATTCTGTGTTTTGGGTGGTGCTGTGTAGTAAGCACAAACCACTAATAGTAGAGGGAAACTCTATGTGTAGTGACCAGATAGCCAGGGTTTATTTTTATTCTGTTTACTTTGCTGTCATATGCCAATAAAACTGGTTGAGGTTAGTAGCCCATGTAACCTATGTGCAAAAAAACATTCTACCAGCGATCCCATAGATAAGTGTGACCACCAGGATGGTCCAAGATGGCGTCCAAATGCTGAGTGACGCAATACAATATTTATTAAACCAGCCTAAATATATAGCATTTACTCAGAGACATAATGTAGTCCCCTTATATACATTTACATTTAGTTCTTTGTAAATTATCTTCTGTTCTATTATTTATTTGTGTAAAGCCATTACTACTGCTTAGTGCTAGTGTAAAGCAATTTTAAAAATATAAATATAATATATACTGGAATATTTCACATAACTTTCACATTACTACAAATAAAAATTCATATCTCAAAGAGCAAAATGTAATAGGCATTGAGAAAAGAACTGCATGGTTTTATGATAGGATAGTAAACAAGTATTTATCTATATTCTAAACATGAATAATCTTACGTATTAGAGAGGTCTCTGGTATTATTTTCACATTCCAATAGCAAATCCCTGGGCTGCAATCTCAGAAATACAGATTTGTATAAACTGACATTCCTTAGCCTGGTAATAAAAAATGGCTTACATCTGCAAATAAAGCACGCGAATGTTCTTAAAGAACAGATAATGAAACATGCAAGTCTGTAATTTCTGTAAATATATAATGCATACCAATCTCCTTGTAAGTGAAGTAAATGCAATTCCTCCCCTGTATGCACAACACTGTTGATATGTCCCCTTTAAGAGAACAGTTTAGGGGCATTTTATTGTATGTATGGCATGGAAAGGTGTTTATGCTGTAATGTAATCTATATGAAGTGCTTTCATGTGCCCAGTACACTGTCTAAAAATCCTTGGTACTCAGTAGAATAGCAAACCACAGTGTGTTACAGATCCACCATGCCATGAAGTACTCACTAGGCATCAGGAATGCTAGTTTCTGTGGCTGCCAGTTTCCAGAAAAAGACCTGATTTAGGTGTGGTCACTGTGGGGAATGAACACTGGACCACAACGCTCGTAGGAGGAGGCTAGAGGGAGGTTTTTTAAGTGGAGTGTCTTTAGCAGACACTGGGCTGGGAGAAAGATTTAATCTTATCTGCAAAAGGAAGCTTGGATGGCTGTAGGCCAAAATAAGTACTTAAGTAGCAGCTTCATAGCATTTGTAGTAAAGTAAATTATTTGTAGTGGTAAATTGTGAGGGAAAACTCACTCAAAATATGACGAATCATACTTCATCTCCAACTTCAACTCTAGTCAGATCGGACTCCAGCTCCCAGGAAAATCCTCAATTAATTAGCCCAGCTCAAACCTATTGTAAATGCCCTTCCATAGGATGTTCACTCAGCAGGAGATCTGCACATGAAAGGATCCTCATGCAACTTAATTAGCACCGGAGACACAGGTGCCCTCTCCAACCCCCAGCTTCAAAGAACCGAGGCTAGACCCAGTGGTCTTGATATTTCATAAAGATTCATAGGAGACCCGTTCATAACTGGTATGTGGCGGGTTCATATGTTACAATATGAAACTCCCCGTGCACATAACCACCACTACCATGTTCGCACGAGGCAAGAAATCCAAAGCTGGACTTATGGAGCCCATAGGATAGCGGTGACTGGTATCAGGGCATAGCTTAGGCCCATCCAGTTCTGATGGTGCCACTGGTTCCGTTCTGTCCCAATGCCCATTTTTGTGTTTCAGTCAAAAATGGCATGACCATAGAGGGAGGAGTTTGTAGAACGACCCAGGGGTGTGTGGGGGAGTGTTGAGGACTGCCACATGTGCTGTTCCATCACGGATATAAGCAGGGAACCTAGGTGTGCCCATTGTTGCATTCAGGAGGGGGGTACCTGACATCATTCCAGCATTCCAGAAGCATCCACGCAGCAGGGCCACATCAGCCTCTCATGTGGGCCCAGAACCAAGCCAATCTCAGGCAACTGGACACATTTTACTGCCTTTGAATTACATTTGCACCTCTGACTCTTATCTGTATATATTATCATTCTGTACATATTATCTGTCTAGTGCGCCCTCCAAGGCGAATTAAATCTATAAACTTTAATCTGAGCTAGTCTGTTGTCTTGATCATCGGCCTCACACGCCTATTACTTGGTCTATAATATATAGCTACCCCAAGGCTGGTTCCTGGCCTTGTTATAAGTCGGTAACGGACCGGTCTTATAACCAAACAAAAACTGGTGGGAGCTTATCTGACTGGCCGAGCTTTGTTTAACCAGTGTGGGTAAACAAATCTCTCCCAGCCGTTCAGGGTCGTGGGAGAGGAGGGTGTCCTCTCACACGCCCTGGGTCCCTGTGTCAGTGCGGACAGGGGCTAACAGTGAAACAGTATCTGGCTGACCTCGTGCACCCCTAGGGGGAGTGCGACGTCCCAATACACCCCAAGTCAGGCCGTCAACCCTTGAGTGGGCCGACGGGGGGCTTTTCCTGACAGACTGGTGGCAGAGCGGTGGGATCAAGAAAATAGTATTTGTGAGTGCGGGTCCCATACTCCCAGACACTAAGGACTACCAGTAGTGGCTTTTGCTGCTGGGGTATTAAGATTACCTCAGCACTAGACAAGTCCAAGTGCAAATACAAGGTGTTGGATGCATTCAGGTTGCAGTTTTGTGTCAGTAACCAAGGGTTGCAAGGATGGCTGGTCGTGGCAAGGGCAAAGCTGTAGGCCCTGAGGGAACAGTTGGTGAAGGTAGCCATGAGGAGCTCGGCCCATACCAGGCTATGGACTATGAAGGCATGGAGGAGTCCAGCATGAGCTCCTCAAGGAGCCAGTCACAGAGGGTCAATGGCGCAGTGGGCAACTCCCCCTAAGCTATTCTCGTGCAAGCTGCCCTGGCTAAGCTTGAGGCTGGAGATCTCGACACCTACAATGTCCTCCTTACAGCTGCAGAACGTCATGCGCAAGCTAAGGCGGTAGCCGCAGAGGCGGAGGCGGAAGCTGCAGGACGCCATGAGTGGACATAGGCGGCAGCTGCAGAATGTCGGGAGCGGGCCGAGGAACGTCAGCGTGAGCATGACCACCAGTTACAGATGCTCCAGCTACAAAAGGCACAGTCCACCCCGGCTGGTCAAGAGTCTCCTGGGACCCAGGTCCTAAAGTTAAGGGCGGAGGACCTTCCCATGCTGGATAAAGGCGGGGGCCTGGACACCTTCTTGCTGGCATTCAAAAAAATTTGCCGCCAGCACCATGTACCTGAGGACCAGTGGGTCCGGTTCCTAACTCTTTGTCTCAGAGGTAAAGCCCTGGAGATCTTCGGGGACCTGCCCAACGAGGCCAGTCAACGAGACAGTCAAGCAGGAGCTGATCCAGCAGTACAACCTCACTCCTCAGATGTACAGGAAGAAGCTCTGGAGTTTACAGCGGGGTCCTGCCAACAGCTGTGCTGACCACCTGCGGGCCCTCCAGAGAGCAGTGGACTAGTAGAGCTCGGGGTTGAAGATCACCACCATCCAGCAGCTGAAGGAGCTCATCGCAACGGAACAGTTTTTGTGGAACTGCCCAGAGGACCTCCTGAAGGGGGCCTGAAGGGGGCCACTGACACAGCAAACCTCGCTGATGAATATGCCAACAATCGGGCACTGGAGGCCAGGAAGCACGCCAGCTGGAGAGGGGGTAAGACGGGGCTAGTTGTCCCTCCCCCCTTTTCCCAGTACTCTTTACTAAGTACTAAGTCTGCAACCTGACTGAAGATTTTTAACTGTGGAAACGGAAAGAGACTCACATTTTTAAAAACTTTGCCTGTAGGTGAAGGTGAATCTGCTGGTTGCTTTTGGATTGTTGAATGGAAATGCAGAAAAATGTAGCCTAAGGAGCCTCTTGGTCTTTACCCTTTAACTCCTCTACAGGAATCTTGTATTCTCCTGGTGGACTCTCCGGTAGCTGTCCTCTGCATAATCACCAATAGCAACAGCTGATGTTCTCCAAATCAGTACAGAAGGATCAGGATGCAGACATTTTATAAATAGTCAAAAGGTCAGGGCAGGCAGAGCACAGTTGAAGTGGCATTCAGTGAAGAGGTCTGGGCTGACAAGAGACTAGAAGAGCAGTCACATAACAAGTCACATCATAATTAAGGAATTAAAGGCTAAGGGCCTCATGTATGAAAACTGTCTAGGTCTAAGACTTTCCTTGTTGCCCATAGCAACCAATCAGAGTTCCCCTTTTACTTCATATGCTGCTCTAAAAAATGTAAGGGGAGTTCTAATTGGTTTCTATGGGCAATATAGACAATCTTAGACTAGACAGTTTTCATACCTGTCCCGCTAAATATTCTATTACAGTACACTAATTAGTAGGCATTGATTGGAGCATGAGTAAATTCACGTCATTGGCAAAGTAGGATGCACTGGCCCTTTAAGTGCCCAAGGATCAGTTCCACACTGTAAAGTACTTAAGGACCACGATTCCCATGGCAGTACCAAAAACATATAATTACAGTGCTTTGCCAGTTGTTTGGGGGGCAATGTTGTATATGTAAAATCAATTGATGGTTGTAGAATATTATTATTTCCTTCTTTGAAAAACAAATAAACAAAAGGTAAGAAGAGTGGGCGTCTGCCCACTTTTTTGAATTTTATTTTTTAAAAAGCAATGTTTTGCCTTTGATTTTTTTTTCAGTATGAAAAAGAAGCTATTTTTTGGGGGGAAAAGGTATAAATGGAAAAAATTTTGGTTTTGCAGGGGAAGGGGGGGGGGCTGAACCCGGTTCCTGGACACCAACATAGCTGTTCTTACCCCATTGCCGTGGTGTAGGGCACGGTTTTAGTTTTCGATTTTATTATTCAAAACAATTTTAAAATATTTAGTAATATTTCTTCAAAAAAATAGGGCTACAGGACTTGGGGGATCTAACATATAAACAAAAAGGAACTAGCAAGAACAAAGGGGGCAACATATATGAATCTGTATGCGCCATTTTTGTAATTTTGGCCCAACACCCCAGTTCTAAAAGTATAGAGAAGTATAATAAAAAAAGTATAAAATGTTATGCCAAACATTTTTGTGCTAACACTTAAAATTGGCGCATAGATGTTTTGCCAAATTTTTGATGGCACTTTGCACCAAAATTTTGGCGCATTTAAAAATGTTCGTTGGGGCACACATTGCGAAAAATTTTGGCTGTATGCCTTTTAATCTATAGAACTGACAATATACAGCAAAAATATGGTAAAGGCGAATTCATAGATATCGTCCTAAATACTTATTTAGTTTCTTAAATAACAAGCCAAAAACAATATCAATAGTGTCTAACACCCAGACAATGTAAACTTAGACTAGACTGTCCTAAAATTCACCGCATTTGTCATAGTGTTGAGAAATCTGGTGTATGTTTTGACTATCTAATCTAACTTTCCACCTTCTATTATTTGCCACTTACTGCGCCAAAATTTTGATGCATTTTTTTGGTGCACAGGTCATGAATTAAGCAATTCCACCTTTCTGTATAGCAATTGCTACTTAACCGAAATCACGCCCCTTTTGTTGGGTGGGAGCAGTGCTAAAAAAAATGTCAAAAACACAAAGGGGAACATTATTTTAAATAGTTTCACCCCGAAAATTTTGGCACAATTTGCACCAAAAATTAAATGTCTACATGTTTTTAAAAACCCAATTATCGGGTTTTAGACGTTTCTTTAATTCCAAAACCCTTGAACACAAAAGGGGCCATGACCTTGGTGAAGGGGTGCAGCTACCTATGAAAAGGGCTTGGCGTAGCGTGCGCCAACATTTATTGTCTTAGTGGCCAAAAATAAGCCCAATTTTAAAAAAGTTAAAAAAGTTAGACCCTTTTTTAAAAACCATCAGATTTTAAAAAAATTTGAAAATATTTAAAACATTGTAATTTCTGTCTAGTCTAATTTAAAAATTTTATTTTGTTAACCTATTAATAAATCTCCTTATTCTCAAACTTTTGGGGGGAAGAAAAAAAGGGTCTTTTCCCCTTTTCAGCGGGAAAAATGCCAAGTGATTTGGGGCATCAAAAATGGCTGTTTTTTGCATTGTTCAACAAATCCAAAAAAAGTTTTTGTGCGCCAAACATGTGGGGGCTTTCAGGACATTTTGGGGGTGTTCACACCACATTCGAAAGATTTTAAAACACAAGAATGCGGGCAGCAAAACTGGCACATTACTGTTGAAGGCAGACTATTTTCAATGTGATCTGCCGATCCTGAGGGTTCGGGAGCTAGATTTTTCTATTTGGGGAATAAATTTCCCTATTTTTTCACTTAAACCAGTACAATAACAAAAAGTAATTTCTGATCATTATCAAACTATATAAAATTAAATTATATAAATTTTAAAAAATTATCATATACAATTAATATAAAAATATATAATATTCCAAAAATATTAAAATAGCTCCTATAAAATGTATTTAAAATTAATAGAATCTAAAATTAATTTTAAATTAAATAACCCACTGACCTAATTTTTCTGAATTATGTTAAAAATAAAATATAGTACAGATTTTTATTATTTTTATTTTTTACTATATTAAATGAAAAAAAAAATTATCAGATGGTGATCAGTGTTGAAATTTATTTTTGCTGCGCTCACCCTTCATTCTACATACGGCAAGAGCCAGCACATTACATGTCTTGCTGGGACCTGTGGTCCACCAAGCAATATCACTACCATAGTTTTTATTCACTGACATGCTATTCTATTGACTTTTCTTTTCTTTCTATCTATAGCCTTTATACATGTTTTGCGCACTACTAACGCACCAAAGTTCCGTAATGCGCAAAACACACAGACGAGGAGCAATAAACTTTAGAAGCTATTTATGAGTACACAAAAAACACTTTCATAGATTAAGGCACGATTTACAATAAAGAACAGACTCAAGAATTTGCTTCGCCCTGTGTATTATCATACAAGTCTCCCTTGGTGTAAAGTATGTGTGCCAGTATTTTGTCACAAATTACACTATAACCGTAGCACAATTGACATAATAAATGTGCCACTTTAACCTTTGTTTTAAGGTATGCTCCCATAGGATATCATCCAGTTAAGCACAGTAATATAATGGACGACTGTATGTGTGTAGTCTCTCTCTTGTAAACACAGTTGTCCTTAAGAGTACTTTTGCCATGATAGTTTTTTTAGGAATTATACTCGCAAGGCAAATATCAAAAGTAGCATCACTTCTCCCACAAACCGTCAAATAAGCCTCCATTTTCGTGTTGAAATTTCTTTTGGTTGAACCTTTTAACACTCCCTTTAACATGTAACTACCACTAACAGCATAGTAAGTAAAATAAAGTTTGAACACAAGCAGTCAGGAATTGGCATACACTTGCTGTTTCAGACAGTTTTATGCTACCACTATATCAAGACCAATTAATTATACTGCATTACAAGTAGGGCAGGTGCTACTATCAAGATTTAGTAAGCAACTGCCCATAGCGCAAATCAGAAGGAGACACAAAAATACAGCCACTCTTATTGAATGAGGCAGCAGATAAAACGGCATTTTATTTAACATAATGAATAAATTACAGTATATATCATTTTCAGCTATGTTTTTCTGATTTTAAACATTTTTAAGCTTTCAAACCTTGCTTAAAAAGGTTTAACTACAAGGTAAAATCCCCTGCACTGGTCGCTCGCAGCTAGCTGCAAACCGACCCTGCATGTGAATGAGTAGGGCAGCGCTTCTGGCCCTCATCTCCGTTCACTTCTATGGGAGCTCCAGAATATAGAATCTAAAAAAAAAACATAATTGCGGCATATTTGCGGGAGTTTTTATTTTTTTACGTGTTAATTCTTCGGTAAAATTGATGTGTTCTTTGTATTCTACAGGTTGATATGCATCCGCCAATTCCAAGCATATGCGGTTTCCGTTATGTTTTGGTACCGAAAAAAAATCCAAAACATTTTCTATTTTTGAAATTTGTACCATGGTGCCATTATGTGCGACCAATATCTTTTTTGTACACCTACGGACGTCAGTGAGGAGGCATTTTTTGCGGGCTGAAGTGCACTTTTCATTGCTACCAGTTTGGAATGCATTCAACTTTTTTGATCACTTTTATTCCAAGTTTTATAGGATGTGAAAAATCCACACACAATTTTGACATTTGGAATTTTTTTTCTTCTACAGAGTTTGGCATACGGGATAATTGATCTTATATTTTAATAGATCAGAGTTTTTCGGATGCAATGATATCAAATATGTGTAGCCTTTTTATTATTTTTTTTTATTTGTAAAATGGAGAAAGGGGGGTGATTTGAACTTTTAATACTCTTTTCTTTTTTTTTACACTTTAAAACTTTTTTTTTTTTTTTTACCTTAACTTTGAATCCCCCGGGGGCGCTTCACCACTGGGCGCGTTGATTTATACAGCCTTATGCCGTGGCCGGAAGTGGGGAAATTGGAAACCTGGCAGCAATGGAAGCCTTCACAAGGCTTCTAGCTGCCATGTTTAGCGATTGGAACCCCAAGATTTCACCGCAGGTGTCCCGATCACAGTGAGGAACGAATGATTGATTTAGATGTCGTGGCCATGTTTGCAGGGTTAAAAATCATGGGGCTGGCAGGGGTGATTACCCACTAACACCCGGCGTGTATCCCACTTCAAAGCCGTTTACTAGCATCAGATCATGTGGATACGTCCTGTTGGTAAGGGGTTAAAAAGAAGTTCTCTAGACCGTATTTCAAGTAGTGCAGACCTGCCAGTGGAATGTGAGTCTTACAAGAGAGATGGGATCCAGCCAGGGCCGTTCCTGGCTTCAGGCGGACATTACTGGCTACAGGGGGGCATCACTGGCTACATTGGGCATCACTGGCTACAGGGTGGCATCACTGGCTACAGGGGGGCATCTACTGGGTACAGGGGGCATCACTGGCTACAAGGGGGCATCCAATGGCTACATTGGGCATCACTGGCTGCAGTGGGCATCTACTGGCTACAGGGGGCATCTACTGGCTACAGGGGGACATCTACTGGCTACAGGGGGCATCACTGGCTACAGGGGGCATCTACTGGCCAGAGGGGCATCGCCTGGCTACAGGGGGGCATCACTGGCTACAGGGACATCTACTGGCTACAGGGGGCTACTACCTGGCTACAGGGGGCTGCTATGTGGCTACAGGGGGCATATTACATGGCTATCATATGAGGTACTATAGATGGGGCATTTGTATAAAGATAGGAATTGGTAGAGAAGTGCTGATAAAGGGAGGAATCTAAGATGTTTGTTTTGTAAATTTTACAGTGAAGAGTCGGGAGTAGTCGTCATGGCATCTGGGATAGATGGAAAAGAAGAAGATAAAGAGACCAACTCTTCAGAGACGTCTCCTGTGAGTCACTAGATATAACTTTACTATAATCGATTATATGTCTGCAGAGCCTGTGTGCAGCTGGTATCCACTACTGTATGGTCACTATACGCTGGTAATATTGGTTGTAGTATAATGGTTTGTATTCAGTAATTGTCAGTTTGTATTATTCAGTCACTATATGGTGGTGATATGTGGTTATGGTGTGGTGGTATTATTAGGTCAATGTGTGTTGGTGATATGTGGTCTTAGTGGTTTTGGGATTCTGGTTTTGTGTAGCGATGTTATTTGGTAACTCTATGACTACTATTTAGTAGTTTTATACGTAGCAGATTGTGGTAAAGCTTTTTGTATATTTTGGCTTTGGTTTATGGTGATGCACTGTGGCGCAATATGTTACCGGGGGTGGGGTGGGGGGCACATTTCTTCACCTAGCCCTGAGTGAAATTTAGCCTAAGAACTGCCCTGGATCCAGCTTCACTGAGAGACTAGCTCACAGTTGCATATGGAAGTCTGTGGAGAGGAGCGAAAGTGGAAGCAGGAGACTCGCACACTTAGCAGCATGAAGGACATTAGCAATAAGGAGCAGATTATCTGTGAGTCTAGCACTAGAGTGAAACAAAACACTTGAGACCACATGTATGAAAACTTTCCAGGTTTAAAACTCTCTTTGTTGTCCATAGCAACCAATCAGCGCGCCCCTCTCATTTTTCCAGAGCACTAAATGAAATTAAAGGGTCACTCTGATTGGTTTCTATGGGCAACAAAGAGAGTTTTAGACCTAGACAGTTTTAATACATGTGGACCTTAGTGTGACATGTATGAACGGGGCTGCGCCAGTTTTCTAGTGTACTTTGGGCCAAAAAACTGTTGTAGCCCTGTTCTATAGATGTATGAAAAGTCATACTCCAAGCTTTGGCGCATTGTGTATCTGACCCGCCACTTTTGAATGCACCAAAGATGTGGGGGCGCATTACACCAAATTCATAGGATTAGACACATTTATGAATGTGAGACGGCAAAAGTCAGCAGCAGCCAGACCAAGTTAAAAGTGGTCTGACTGAGGCCAAAGTTGTCGTAGACAAACTAGAATTGCCACAAGGGCAAAAAATATTAATTATTTCTCAACTAATACCACTAAAATAATAAAAAAAACTAATTTATGATAATTATCAAACTATGCAAACTTTGTAAAATGAAATAATATAACATATTATATTATATAATATAAAATAAATATTATATCTATAATATAAAGTGATTAAACCAATACATCTACCAATAATCCTGTTCTTAGTTGGGTATTTATTGAGTTAGCGTAGTATTATCAGTAGTGATGAGCGATTGTGTCAACTATCGTTATCGATTCAATAGTCGATATCGGCAATTATCAAGACAATTTCTGATAGTCGATAATAGATTATCGCCGATGACCATTAAAGTCTATGGGAGAGGAACAACACCTTCATTCTTACACCCAAACAGGGCTGGAGAAGCTGGAATTAACATCCACAACAGTCAAATGGATACGTGCTACATCTTAGGCAACACACTTAGGTTATAAAATTCACAGAAAAAAAGTCACAGACCATTCCCTGTCTTGTACCACAGCATGACCCTTAAAGCTGCATGACCCACAAATTAAAAAGTGCCAGAAGGCAGTATTATTTTAACCAACATTTTACTTGAAGTGGACATTGATTATCCATGTCCTGGGCCACAGCATGAGCACCGAACCTGCATGACCCCAAGATTAAAAAAGTGCCGGAAAAAGGAGTCTTTTAATCACCATTTTAGTTGAACTGAACATTGATTCTCGATATCTGTTCCCTGGGATCCGCAGTATGACCATTAAACCTGTCTGACCCACAGATTAAAAAGTGCCGAAAAAGGAATCTTTGAACCACCATTTTAGTTTCACTGGACATAGACTATCCCTGTCCTGGACCGCAGCATGACCCTTAAATCTTCATGACCCACAGATTAAAAAGTGCCGGAAAAAGGAGTCTTTCAACCACCATTTTAGTTGAACTGGACATTGACTATACATGTCCTGTACCGCAGCATGACCCTCAAACCTGTATGCCCCACAGATTAAAAAGTGCCGGCAAAAAGGAGTCTTTGAACCACCATTTTTAGTTTGAACAGGACATGACTATGCCTGTCCTGGACCGCAGCATGACCCCAAAACCTGTCTAAGCCACAGATTAAAAAGTGCTGGAAAAAGGAGTCTTTCAACGACCATTTCAGTTAAACTGGACATTGACTATCCATGTCCTGAACTGCAGCATGACCCAAAAACCCGCACAGGTGCCCTTATGGAACATCATCAGAAAATTTCTCAATAAGAAATAAACTATATTAAAAACAACTCATTTTCCATTACTGCTGCTGCTAGAGCTACTTGCCATTCTACTGGTGACATTGTTCCACCGTAACATTAGAATGTGAGGCAAACGAAACAGATGTCCCCAGTAGGTCAACGAGGCCTGTCTGAAAATCCTTCATTTTACTGTCAAGTGGGTTGGAGGAAATTACTGATCAAGGCGGGTGAGGCTGTAAATGTGGATCATGCAGGTTCAGCTAGCAGGGCCGGACTTACAGTGGGTGTGGTGAGAGCAAGGGCTGGCGTCCGTCATCTATTAACACGCAGGTTCAGCTAGCAGGGCCCAAGTTACAGTGGGTGTGGTGAGAGCCAGGGCTGGTGTTCATCATCTATTAGCACGCAGGTTCAGCTAGCAGGGCCCGAGTTACAGTGGGTGCGGTTAGAGCCCAGGCAGGCGTCCGTCATCCATTAACACAGCAAAAAATGCCCTTATGATGCAGCATCGAAAACAGTCGAGCTGAAGCAGAGTGCGAAAGCGGAAGGGTGAGCTCAGACCTCCAGCCTTCCTCAGTACACAGTCAAGACCTGGGTAGCGCTAGAGAAATTTCTGCCTTTCCGAGAGCGCTTGCCCCTCCGTATGAGTGCGGACCAATTGAGCTTCACTTGGAGATGCTGGTGGTTGACGCTCCTGTTTCACCCAGGTGCCCTTTTTCTTGGCATTCTATTTCTCGTTTTACTCAACGTGTTGGAGGAAATTGTCCCTGTTCTTGGGGTGGCGAATGTGCTCCATACACCATGTCCTCTGAATAACATACATCTGTTCAAATCTTCCAGTACCTCCCTTGTACAATTCAGAGGAATATTTGTATCAGGTATTTTGTACATGCAAGTTTTTTAGAAGTTTAATTCTAGAAAACACATTTTTAAAATAGGATGGAATCCCACCACGTCTTTGTTTCTCTTTTTTTTATTGTATTAAATGGGTTGTCTCACTACAGGGATT
The DNA here is from genome assembly GCA_025379985.1 of Phyllomedusa bahiana. Classification (NCBI taxonomy): domain Eukaryota; kingdom Metazoa; phylum Chordata; class Amphibia; order Anura; family Hylidae; genus Phyllomedusa; species Phyllomedusa bahiana. The sequence continues at coordinate 5,165 of JAODAL010023334.1, read as the reverse complement.
GTAGCTATGTTAAAGATCTTGCAAAAACAAGTCATTTTGCAATAATGTGTTCCATTAACAGTGTCCTACCTATTCCTGTTTTTGACAGCACCATCACCCTTGAGCCACACTTGACAATTGTGAAGAACAAATGTCTGTTAAAAACTATTTTTTACAATAGGACCTGTAGTATAGCTGCAGTTCACAGCAACATGCCCCCCAAAAATTCAAAACATGACCCTTGAGCCACTCTTGACAATTGTGAAGAACAAATATCTGTTAGAAACCAATTTTTCTTTAATAGGACCTGTAGTATTGCTGCATTTCACAGCAACATGCCCCCAAAAATTAAAAACATGACCCTTGAGCCACTCTTGACATTTGTGAAGAACAAATGTCTTGTAGAAACCACATTTTTTTATAATAGGACCTGTAGTACTGCTGCATTTCAAAGCAAAATATTATAAAAATGACTTCTCAGCCACTGTTAAAAATTGGGGGGAGAAATGCCACTTAGAAGCCACATTTCTGTTCCAAAGGACCATGATTATAGCTGTATCTCACAGCACCATCACCCCAAAACCATTGACAATGAGAAAAATTCTAAAGATAAAGTTAGTAAATGGAATGGTTTTGTCATGAAACCTTGGTGTCTTTTACAGTCTCCTCACCGCAAAACCAGCAAAATGATCTTTAAAATTGCAGTAAGAAATGATCATTTAAAAAAAAATTTTTCAAGACGACCATTTCTTTTGGAAGAGGAATGTGAAATAGACCAGCAACTAATCGGTGACCTCGGCAATTGGGGCCACAACATCATCAGAGATCCATATCTGATTCATCTTGAAATTCAAACGATCCACATTATCTGTGGAAAGCCAGATGCGTTTGTCTGTAATGACACCTCCAGCTGTGCTGAAGGTCCGCTCAGATATGACGCTGGCTGCTGGGCAGGACAACACCTCTATGGCGTGGCGAGCGAGCTCAGGCCATTCATCCATTTTGGATACCCAGAAGTCGATTGGGTGCGGAACACATCCAAAAACATCGGTGTTGAGACGCAGATACTCTTGCATCATGATCTTAAGCCGCTCTCTGTGTGTTGTATGTGTGCCCTGCATTACATGCGTTGGTGAGGTGGTAAATAAAGATTGCCAGAGGTCACCCATTAGGCTTCTGCCACAATGCCTGCTGCTGCTGCCGCTGCGGCTACTTGGCACTCTATTGCTGTCACGCTGCTGACGCAGTTCCACCGTGACATTTGAAGAACGTGAAGCAGACGCAACAGATGTCTCCAGTTGATCAATCAGCAAGATCTCCATTTCCTGCATTTTACTCTCTATTTGGGTGGGTGGGTGGAAGGAAAGTGCTGAGTTTTGTTTTGTAACGGGGATCGAGGAGGGTGGCCACCCAGTAACTGTTGTTCAGTTTGATGGTCTTAATACGAGGATCATGTTGGAGGAAATGGAGCATCCAAGCACTCATCTGAGAGATGGAGCCTTGATTTCCCAAGCCTCTGGGTCGAGGGGCACTAGCAAACTGATCTTCCTCATCTTCCTCCTCCACCTCAAATTCGCGCCAACCTCTTTCCAAGGCAGGGACATCGGTAACATCGGTGTCCAGGAATACCTCAGCCTCCTCCTCCTCCGCTTCCTCCGGCACAGCTTCAACACCGTCCTGACTTGCCTCAGATGATGCACCCTGAGAGCTGAGGCGCCACCTTGCACTAGCCCTGGACCTCGAACCACTGCCTAATGAAGACCGATAAAATTGTGAAACTGTCGGGCCTTGTGGATTTGATGGAGAGAAAGGCTCTGTGTCTGCATCTGTGTCCGTCTCCTCCTCTGTCACTGGTTGGACCTGATGTTTCAGAGTGCCCAACGATCGTTCCAGAACTAAGATCACCACAATGCTCATGCTGGCAAGTAGTGTTGAGCGATTATTATGGACAAAGTTGAAATCGGCACGGTATTTACGTTGATCGGATTTTTTAGATCACGCGATAATTTAGGTTAAAATCTGTGCATAATCTATTAAAATCACGCTATTTTCGGCGCTTCCTGTCATTTTGGCGGCCAGCAAATCAGCTTACAGAATAGAGCAGGGTGAGATGTGTGTGCGACGTCATGACTGGGATGTGTATGGTTGCGATTGGCTGGAAAAATCACATGACCTCGTTTTGCATAGAACAGCCCTTCCTGTTCATGATCAGTGTGTGTCAGTATCTCAAAGCAGTAGGACGTGCGCTCTGCCTCTGTGCAAACAGCTCAGTGAAATTATTCTATTTGTTCACAGAGATAGCTCTACTTTTAGCTGTGATCCTTAGAACTCAGTTAGATCAGAGATTTGCAGATTTTAGGTAGTTAGGCAGAGAATTTTAAAGGCATCTACCGCTGTAAAGTCACGGGGGGGAACAGGGAGGCTGGGGGGCACGGGCGAACACAGACAAGCTCTTTAAAGACTACTGGATATTGTATTGCAGACATTGCATTGCAATAGCTTTATTATTAACAGTTTACTGTTGAAATACTACTTGGATATTGGGCAGCCTGAACTTATATTAGGATACAGATCTTTTCTAATAACTGCAGGTCAATTTGTTAGGTGCAAAACTCCACTTTGATTATCAGTATACATTTCAGATAGGTGTTCTTTTCAATTTTGCCCAGTTCATCTTTGTTGATAGAGGTACCTTGCAGTTAAATTTGAATCCAGCAATTTTGTAGTCACCACAGGTTGATAGGTGCCAAAAATACCTTTTATTATTCGTATACATTTCAGATACGTGTTTTTTGCACTTTTGCCCTGTCCAGATTTGTTGATAGAGGTACCTTGCAGTTAAATTTGAATCCAGCAATTGTGTAGTCACCACAGGTGAATTGATAGGTGCCAAAAATACCTTTTATTATCCGTATACATTTCAGATACGTGTTTTTTTGCACTTTTGCCCAGTCCAGATTTTTTGATAGGGGTACTTTGCAGTAAAATTGGATTCCGGGAATTGTGTAGTCTACAAGGTGATTTGATAGGTGCCAAAAAACCTTTATTACCCTATAATTTCAATACGTGTTTTTTGCAGTTTTGCCCAGTCCAGATTTGTTGATAGAGCCACTTTGCAGTTAAATTTGAATCCAGAAATTTTGTTTTGATTTGAGGGATTTGAGAATAGCTGTGATTTGCCGTCTTTTAATAAGAGACGTTCCAAAACTCTTCCATACCCTCTCAAATTTTATCTTTCTGAACATGGAGCGAAATGCAGGTGGTAAGCGAGCAAAGAGGGGGGGTAGGACATGGAGGTAGAGGTACGAGAGAAGGTGCTCCTTCCAGTGCTGGCGACAACACGCATGCCAGCGGATCGTCAGTTGCAGGACCGTCAGGCCTGTCATTGCTGGGTCAGGGCCCTGTGAATCTCAGTAAAGTACAGCGTCGCCAATCTGTTCTTCAGTGGTTAATGCAACCTTCATCCAGCAGTCTTACCTCCTCGTCTTCCCAGTCACGACCACAAATGTCGTCATCAGCGTCATCAGCATCCGTCCAACAAGAAGCGAAGGCAGCCCAAATGTCAACGTGTGTACCCACCACTGTGAATATTCCATTTTCTGAAGACCTCTTTGATGACAAAATGCGGTTAGGGTCAAGAGGCCAAAGAGGATGATTTTGTCTGCTCTGACGCCCAGTTACTGATGCCATCAGAGGAGGAGAAGGATACCGGTCAATCGGCAAAAATCCTGGGCAGTCGGCAACGCCAGGCAGTTCCTCTTGCTTGTAGCCCGCAGCTCCTGGATGCAGAATGTCAGGACGACGAAGTCACCTGTATTGATGATGATGATGCTGACATTGCGGATCCAACGTGGTCTTTTCAGCAGAATTTGCTCGCGAGCGCTTCCTCACTGGACGAGGAGGAAGACGATGGAGTAGTGTCAGTACGGGTCCCGCCTCAAAAGGGAGAGGGCGGTCGCAGAAGTCCGCTGATATGATTCCGCCAGCCACGGTCAGCGGAAACCCCGCTCCTCGCTTATCGCCGTCAAAAAGGTCCAGGACCTCTCAAGCCTGGGCCTTCTTTGAGCAAGCCTCTGATTCACCCAGCGATGTCATATGTCGCCTTTGCCATAAACGCATAAGTAGAGGCAAGAACCTTAGGTGTTTAACCACCACCAACATGTATAGTCACATGCAGCGAATGCATGAGTTGAAATGGAGGCAACACTTGGCCAAAAAGGCCAGACCGACGACCGGGCCTCCAACCTCTGTCACACCCTCTGTCTCCGCCTCCTCCTCCTCCGCCACCACCAAGCGTTCCTCAGCTGCCCATGTCTCTCAGAGTCATGATCAGAAATCAGCCTCCGCTTCAGCCTCCACCGTCGCCCGAGTACCACCAGCACCACCAGAGACCCATCCTACCCCTTCTCCTTCCGCCAGTTTGACGACCTGCATGCCGTACAGCAACCAGTCTAGCAGCCAGCCTTCTGTCTTCCAGGTTTGGGAGCAGAAGAAACACTTTAACCCAAACCATCCAAAGCCAAAAGCCTGAATGTCGGCATTGCCAGGCTTTTGGCCTTGGAAATGTTGCCTTTCCGTCTGGTGGACACAGATGGGTTCCGCCACGTCATGGCCCTCGTCTGCCCCCAATACCAGATGCCGAGCAGGCATTTCTTTGCCAGAAAAGCCGTCCCTGCCCTGGCCAGCCACGTGTCATCTAAAATTTCAAGCGCATTGTCTGCATCTGTGGCACGGAAAAGTCCATCTTGACCACCGGACACATGGACTAGTAAGCACGGCCAAGGCCGCTATATCTCTGTGACAGCTCACTGGGTGAGCTGGGTGGATGTCTCTGGGGGTGACAGTGGCTCTCAGGCTCGGCGCACGCTCTTTAAAACCGCAGGGATGGTGCAAGGCTCTTTCCCCCAAGGTCCTCTGGTGGCATCACGTGCCCAGAGAAACCAGGCCGTGTTGAAATTAATCTGTCTTGGAGACTGTCCACACCCAAGTCAGGAGCTGTGGACGGCTCTCCGCAACGAGACCGAGCGCTGGCTGGGTGACAAGAACTTGTGCCAGGCAAGGTGGTGTGCGATAACGGGCGAAAATCTGCTGGCCGCCTTAAGATCGGTAGGCTGGAGAACATCCCTTGCCTGGCACATGTCATGAACCTTGTCGTCCAGAATTTCTAAAAGAGCTCCCCGGCGGTC